>WAAD01011095.1:168962-247826 GCA_013389945.1 Fregata magnificens | reverse complement strand
GCTGCCTGCGCCCCTGCTGCCGGCGAGGCGGGCCGAGGGAGGCCTGGCAGCTCACCCTGCAGGCGGGCAATGCTAGCCCAACGGCCTTCGTTAAATCCATTTTGTCTCTGAAGTGCGCATGATGTATGCATGCGACGGCCATTAGACCTAATGGGATGCAAACCAGACTCCAGTCTTACGGGAATCGTGCTTATGGAAGAAGCATGATTGATGATAATGGGAAATGGGGTCGCCCTTAGACATACCAAATAGAAGAGCTGAGAGTGGTTTGCACCTCTCTGAATGTAACGTCGAGACGGCTTTGAAACAGCAGAAGACTAGCATAATATACCTTGACATTTTTCCATCAGCATTGCATTAGAAAAATTTGATCTGCAGCATAACTGAGTATTTCACTTCGATGAGTCAGAGAGTGTGTAAGCTTCATAAAACTTATGCTCAAAGGTAGATAGTATGAATTGCAAAAATGAAAAGGTATAAGCAAAACATTATGTACATCTTATGTTGGCCAAAGGATTGAGTCTATATAGCAAATGACAACAGTTGTGATGGTAAGTAACACAATTCAACAAAGTTAATAAAATCACATGCATTGTGATTTTATTACAAGCAGATAATCTTTCTGAAGCTTCTTGGGTGATTCCAGTGCTGCTCTCTTGCTTAATAGATGGGTAGAAAGACTGATGTTTTCTCAAAAGCTTTGCTTTTGTTGCATATGTACCTCTGGCTGGGGAGCACATCCATGAGAAGACCTCATGACTTCCCTGCTTGCTAGATTTTGACCCTTGATGAAAGATCTGAACTCACATGTTCATTGCTGTCATATAGCACTTGCAGAGTAATTTGAGCCCTTTCATCTGTAACAAAGTATTATACAGGCAAAAGTTCAAACGAGAAGGCAATTCTTCAAAATCCATGCAGGCAAGATAGCTCAGTGGAAAAGAATATGTGTTTTTTCAGTGTAAAAAACAGAATATATGGTAGTCCTGGTTATGAAGAAATGGTCTTGACTTGACAGGGTTAAAGTAACATTTGAGATTATTATTGGAAGTGTTCACATGCACATTAAATGGGCTTTCATATGTACGCTTGTAGCTGCTTCTCCAACCCTGAAAGAAAAAAATGCCTTTCAAAAAATCAGACATACTTCTGAACTAGTGCAGCCTGTCAAGTGCTGTTCGTAAAAAGAAATCATCATATGACCTGCTTCTCTGTTCAATGTGTTAGCTAAAATGTTTTTGGCACAACAACAAGAGAGAAATGGCTCCTTGCCATATGCCTCTCTCTCATACCTGGAGCCATCAGCTGCTTAACTCCCCTCCCTTTCTCCCTCACTATAGCCCTAGAATACAAAATGCTTGATAAATGTACATTGTACTTGTACGTTAATTATAATGGTTTTCACATTCCAATATTAATTTGAGTGTATATATGAAGTTCTCAAAAAATGGGTGGATAAGGTATCCTGTATGTAGGCTCTTAGATAGAAAAGAGATAATTCACTGTAGTACTTTTAGACGTATATGTGTTTAAAGGGGCAATCTTAATCCCTTGAGCTTCACACAGTCCTGGGATGCACTGACACTGATATTCTTAAACACAGCAGTGACAGAGTATTTCAACAAGCCAGGATCTAAGCACAAACTGGAAGATAATCAGTTTCTTCTGTTATGCTTGTGAAGGACAGAGAAGGTATGAGGAGCAGAGACATCACATGCACCCTACCAAAACTCCTGTTGCAGCTGCGGAGATGGCAGAATAAGCTGTGAAGCAGCCGTGCCATCTCCATAGTAACAGAAAGGCAAGGATGATGATTCAGTATTGAACATGCACTCTTCCCATTGCTATGCAAACTCTTGCCTCAGGATTTTTTAAGTGCAGTCTCCAAATAGAACCTTCCTTTTGCCCTAAACCATCTGAAAATACAAAGATTGCAGAGCAATCCTGTACTGCTGGACAAGTCTGAAGAAACAATGGAAAATTTTGTGTCAGAATGCTAAGCCATCACACATGTAAAAACCATAAGCATATTTGCTGAAGAGATTGTGGAATAAATCCTACACTTATTGAATAAAGAGTTAAGTGATATTACATGCTTTTAGATTCCCTCTGTTCCCTCCCCACTCAGGGAGCTCAGCTGTAAATCTTTCAGTTGTGTAGTGAGAGGAGGTGGATTAGACTGTATGTTACCCACAACCACCTCTGTGAATCACTTTGACAAATCTGCTGTTTTTCTTCACCAAAGAGGAAAGCAAGAATGGGTTCAAATTAAATTACCTGAAAATATCAAAGGGGAAAAGGTATTTTCTAAACAATATCTAAAAAGCCTTCAGTAGTTTGGAACCTGGTTACTGGTGGGTACATCTGTGTGGATCTTTGCCAGCAGACTGGAGCCTGCTATACCCACATACCGATTTCTCCACTTTCCTCCAGGCTAACCGGTACCCACATTACTATATTAGTGCAAAGATATACTATGGTGCACCTCTTATCAATGCTTATTAGCACAGACTTACTGTCACGTACACCACAGTTTCTGGGATGCAGGCAATGTGAACTCAGTGTTACCACTGACAGCAATGCTGATATACCACAAAGACTTTCACATATTCTGTTCCTTGGTTATGCGCAGCAAATTTGGGTGCAGGAACCACATATCACATAACACATGCTTGAGATTCAAGTTTGCATACAAGGGCAGCACATGATGCAAAGATCCACAGCTAGAACTGTAACCTCCTTCTTTACTTATAAATTCAGAAAGTATGAAAGTGGGACTAGTTCTGCACATTTTTTTCAGATTTTGCCCTTCTGTTGACACCTTTCTCATTTCTTTCCCCAGCAAATTAATCTCTTTTCTCTCTCCCTGTACTGTAAGGTTTTCATTGTTTTATTATTTTAATTGCTTCTTTCTCTGGGATTTTCTACTGTGTCTATATAGAGAATGTTGGCATGGTCAGTGGGCAGAAGGACTGGAATCACTAAGGCAGTAAAATGTAATCTGATTTACATAGCATTTTTCTGTAATGGTGAATCTTCCACTGAAGCATTGAAAAGAGGATTTGTACATGGTCAAGGATTTAACTCATGGTTCCTAGATATGCTGTTGATAAACATGTCAGAAATTCACCCCAAAAGACATTATTGCTAGTATGTACAGGAAATTAAGCATGTATAGCTGCCTATACTTGTTCCTTCTAATGACTAGATTCTGAATCTTTTCCTGGCTTTAAATGAAATGTTTTAATTACATTTCTTTTTTAATCTGTGCATTTTTTTTTTTTTTACTGAAAGCAGCAAGTGGTGAGACATGAAACCACATGTCTTAAACAAGTGAGAAGAATAAAGGAAATGTTTCTGAGATGCTGGTTTTGATATTAACATTTACTGACAAGTTTGTTACACTACCCAGCAGCACTGACCTTATTATGCCAGTCTCATCTTCAAGCAGCCTCCATGCAGCAACGGGAAAAGAGGGTAGGCTATTTTTTTAAAATGCAAAATGTACACAGTTCACAGTGCTCACTGAAGCAAACACATCTTATGATGACTTTAAAGGAACAGTAAAAAATTATAACAATGGGGTTGTTTTTTCTTTATCTTGTAAGAGAAAAACTACTACTATTCAAAGCATTGTGCTGGAGTCTAACCAGGACAGATATGCAGCAGTTTTGCCTGAGAATTCAATGAGTAAGACATTTGAGAATAAATCCCTAAGCCAGATGTTATTAACACTGGTATGTGTATTGGTTTACATGGCAAGGTTTTGGTAGAAGTGGGGCTGCAGGGGTGGCTTCTTTGAGAAGACACCAGAAGCTGCCCCCAGGTCAGACAGAGCCAGTTCCAGCCAGCTCCAAAACGGACCTGCCACTGGCCAAAGCTGAGCCCCTTAAGCTTTGTTGGTAGTGCTTCTGTGATAGCATATTTAAGACAGGGTAAAAAATGCTGCACAACAGCTGTGAGAGATGAGTGAGAAAATGTGAGACAAACAGCCCTGCAGACACCAAGGTCAGTGAAGAAGGAGGAGGAGGAGGTTCTCCAGGTGCCGGAGCAGAGATTCCCCTGCAGCCCATGGAGAAGACCGTGGTGACGCATGTTGTCCCCCTGCAGCCTGTGGAGGACCCCACACCAGAGAAGGGGGATATGCCCTGAGGGAAGCTGCAGCCCATGGAGAGCCTGCACTAGAGCAGGTTTTCTGGCAGGACCTGTGGAGGACCCACACTGGAGCAGTTTGTTCCCAAAGGACTGCACTCTGTGGGAAGGACCCATGTTGGAGAAGTTTGTGAAGGACTGTATCCCATGGGAGGCACCCCATGCTGGAGCAGTAGAAGAGCATGAGGAAGAAGGAGCAGCAGAGACAAAGTTATCAGTTATGAACTGTCTCCAACCCCCATGCCCCATCCCCCTGAGCTACTCGAGGCAGAGAGGGTAGAAAAGAGTCAGGAGTGAAGCTGAGCCTGGGAACAAGGGATGGTGGAGGGAAAGGTGTTTTTAATTCTGTTGTTATTTCTCACTATCCTACTCTGTTATTAACTGACAATAAATTAAATTAATTTCCCTGAAGACATGTCTGTTTTGCCCATGACGGTAACTGTTGAATGATCTCCCTGTCCTTATCTCAACCCATGAGCTTTTCATTGTATCTTCTCCCTCTGTCCTGCTGAGGAGGGGGAGTGATAGAGTGGCTGGGGGGGCACCTGGTGACCAGTCAAGGTCAACCCACCACAGTGTGCTTCAATTTGAACAAACACATTTCACACTGGCAAGTTCCTTTTACATCTTTTTATTGGGAAACATTTTTAATGAGCTTTAAAAAAGCACCAGGTATTCATAGGTTACAGAGTCTTTCCATTCTTTAGAATACCTTTGGTCTAGCTCTCACCATCTGAAGGCCCTTTCATGACCCATTGGAAAGGAGTTCTCAAGCTGTGTCCCACAGATTTTACTCCTGTCTGAGAAACTCACATTAGATACATTCAGCTGCTGCCCAAGGTCCCTCCTTCTGGAACAGGCTCACAGGAAAGTTAACCAAAGGCAAATACAAACCCTGGAAACTAATGCTCTGGCTTCAGACCAGAACACGGCATTCAAATTGCATCAGTGGTGCAAAGAGAGGATGGCTTTATTTCAAAGGACAAAGGGAAGACATCCACTCTCTTCCTCCTTAACCCCTCTACATCATGTGAGAGTACAGCCTTGTTTAAGAGATTTAGCAGAAATTCAGAATAATTTGCTAAATTTGTTTGAGTACTTCCAGAAGGCAACAATAAAATGGACAGTGATTGAAAGTTCACTCCCAAGGATAATTTTTGCTTACAGAATAGTACAAGGATTATAATCCAATTTAACATCTACTTGCAGATAGATTAAGATGATATGTAATGGCAGGTGATACAGAGCTACCTGAGCTTTACCACATATAGCAACAGGACTGTTAGAAAAATTACAAGTGTTAGCATACGATCTGCCAGTGGATGAAGAACAGGTAGAAACTGAGCAATCTGGACAGTCTTGGTGACACCTTTTTTGTTAGAAACAGTATACCCATGACTGCCTAATTCAGTCCCCTAATGAAGACCACTGCTGGATTCCTCACTAAGTCTCAACCGTTTCAAGTTGACTTCTGTTTTTCCCACTTTTCTGCTGCCTCTACAGCTGCCATATATCTCCATGACCATTCATGGATCTGAAGCCCAGAATTCAGAAACCCATGGAACTGAAGCTTGGGAAGCTTCAGTTAGTATATACCACGATAGCATTAGTGGCAATGGCTGCTACAAATGCATCAAACCAGTTTCAACTTGGTGCTGGCTTCCCACAGAATATCAGATCAAGTTCAAAACCTTTGTCTCTTGTTTTCAAAGTACTAAAAGACTTGAGTTCAAAGAGTCTAAAAAGTCATTTAACCTTCTAGGTTGAGCACAATGACTGAAGATAAAGGAAGAAACAAATGACACAAGTTAGTAACCTGTGCTTTATACAGTACCAGAAGAACTTGTATTATGGCAGAGGAAAAGAGGATAAAACATAGAAGCTCTTGCAGATGATCTCAGTGGAGGTGATATAAACAACTGCCATTTGTCACCAAACTGCTCGCTTGTGATGATAGGTGTTTGTGAGAAGTTTGCTTGGTCATGGCTTACCTTATATTTAAGTTGTAGATCAAGGATTTCAGTTCCCAGAGCTGTCAGCCTGATACGTATTACAGTGTCTCATATCCACTGAGCTGCGCCTGATACCTGCTTGATGGTATTAGCCCTGCAAAGCTCTCATGTTCCAGTTTGACTCAGATCCCAGCTTAAGTGCTTGCCATGGAGTGAGATCTTTAGAAGATTATCTTCTGCTCTGTGAGCTCATTTCATTTGATATCATCTGGAGACTTGAGAGACACTGGAGTTGCGTCTTGGACATTGGTGGTAGGATGTTTCCAGCTGTCAGTCCCAGCATTAGAGTGCACTTATGCTGTTTACACACTAAAGAAAAAAAGAAAACCTGATTTTCTGGAGACTTCAATCACTTGCCTGTTAAGAAAGCTGGGAATCTTCTTGTTAGCAAATTTAAAACTTGTCCACTTCTATGACTCAGTCAATCTGTGCTTTGGTGCTTCTGTAACCAGATATTTTAAATAAGATAAGCGAGAGGATAAAAGTTTGTAAATGACCATAAAGCACAAACTGTAAAACACCCACGTGACAACAGTATAAAGTTAATGAGGGTGCATGTGTACATAGAAGGCAGGTATTTACTGTAAAGTTAGGAGGCAAGGTGATGGAAAAAATCCTCCTTTCTTCAAGGAAATATGTTTACTTAACCTTATGTTTTCCCAGCCCCTTTAGTATCAAGAGAAATGTGGTACTTGTTTTCCTCTGATACCAAACACTGCTGTGAAGTCCTAGTGAGACTCCATGAGTATAGTCAGGAAAGGAATTTTCCTTCCTATTTTATAAGTTAGAAACATACAAAGCAGAAGAAATGTACCTTTTTGCAGCCGAGTGGAAGGATACACCTCACCCCAAGTTGTAGTCTCTCTGAAAGAAACTGTTCCTTATCTTATGTATTATTTGTCATGACTAGTCTGGATTCCTGGGCTTTTTATGAGAAGTGATGGTGATAGCATGCTAGGAATATTTTACTGAACTTCAAAGAAATCAGACAAAGAGAGTAAAGAGGGTGAGGAAAGCTGAACACTGATCAGACTTTCTACCTGACAGCGACTGCATTTTAGAACGAAGGTGTTATTTATGTGCAGAAACTGTAGTCCATCTCAGTAATCAAAACCATTTCTAACACCGCAGTGAAAACAAAGCCCATAGAATTGTCTGCTGGCTTTTCCTGGGTTTCCATAAGATCTCATCATCCCTTCTCCATTGACAGGAAAACAGGAGCTCTTCAAACTTTTTCTTTTTACCTTTCATTATCCTACAAAATGTCTTTGCTCTGTGCTGAGAAACTCTGGATCCACCCTCACACAACCTCCATCGTATTCATTACTGAAGAATTGCAAAATCTTAGGCGTGTGGATGGCATCTCTTCTTTTCTCCACATTAATCCCTTTTGTCCAGGTGCTGTGTAACAGAGACCTCTGAGCTGATAGCTCCTGATGTGGGTTTTGCTGTGTGAGTTGATCAGAAGAGGTCCTAACTTGATCCAGATAATCCTCTTACTGATTCTTCTGAGCTGGTTTTGTTGGCGGCCAGCTTGTTTCAGCAGCATTTTTATTTCTAACCCTAAACATCGTATCAGTTCTGTATATTATCTGCAATTTATTCATTGCAGAATTATACCTCCCAGATATTTTGCATTCAGAGTAAATTGTATTTAAAAAAAAAAAAAAAGAGCTTTTCTTTTAAATTATAACGTGGTGACCATCCTTGATACAGGGTTTGTCTAAATTCAGTGTTGAGTACTTCTGCTTTTACATTCAGAGTTAATAGGATACAAGTAGCGTAGCAGNAGAAGAAGTAACTGACAGTGAAGTAAGCAAAGACCACAATCAGTAAATCACCTTCCATTTTTCAGGGTGTATGGCTTTCCTTGTGCTTGTCATGGGGCTGTTTTTCAGCAGAGACTGTATTTTCATGCACTACACTGCACCAGGGAGTGTCAGAACTGATCAAGTAATAATAGTAATTCACTTTGATTTTCTCATTGGAAACAAGCACTTATGCTTCTTTGCTACTGAATACAGGCAGATTCTGAGAGCTGTTCAAAGCAGCCTTGACCATACAGTCTGCCTCTTTGGTTTGGCTGTGAGGATATTATGGGCTACTTATGCCTTGCTAAAGCCACATCTACAAGTCTCCAGCTGTTCAGTGGTCCAGTCATCTCATCATAGAAAGCCATCAGGCTCATCAGGCATGATGTACCCTTGGTATATCTGTGCTGGCTGCTCCCAATCAAATTCTTGTACTTCATGTGCCTGGAAATGGACTCCAGGAAGATTTGCATCTTAATTTTCCTGTGGACAGATATTAAGCGAACTGGCTACACAGGTTTTTTTCTTGCCCTTTGAAGATGGGTGTGACATTTGCTTTTTTTTTCAGTTGTTGGGGATTTCACTTAATTTCCATGACCTTACAGTGATGATTCAGAGTGGTCTTACAATAGCATATGACAGCTCTTGCAGTACTCACAAACACATCCCATCCAGTCCTATGGGCTTGTTTACATCCACTTTCCTTCAGTGGTCTCTAATTTGATTCAAAATGCCAGAGACAGCTGCATAGCAGGAAAGTATCTTCACACTTGTATCTTAATATGACAGCATTTACACCATTTTCATTACACTTGGGGGTTGTAAAAGCATCTAAATAAAAACCGGTTCAATGAGTGATTGAAAGGGGGGCAAACTGGGCTATGACAGTATTGCTCCACCATCTTTAGGTTAAATCAGACTACATTTAGCATGGCAGGATTTAATCTCTTATAAATTTCAGATTTTTTTTTTTTTTAATTTGAATCTTACTTCTGGCAACTGTAATTAAACAAAACAATTATGCCTGACTTTGAGTTATTCAGTAACTGTCATGCATTAAGTCTGATCAGAAAACAAGTGTCTTTCAATAGAGAAGATGACAGACACTCTTGAATGTTCCCTCCTTCTAAGACATTTCTGATCCTAGCTCACATCCCAGTGCAACGAATAAAAATAAAAGACAATTCCATGAATTTCAGCATAAAGCTGTAGGTCATGCTTTAGGGGGCAGCATTCCAACAACACAGTTGTTGGATATGACAGTGTATGTCAGACAACTTATTAATGTACGATGGTATGAATATAAATCCACATGGGGCATAACATTCTGGTTTGCATGCATGAATTGCCACTTATTTCTGTTTTCTCAAGAAATTCAATCTTAACTATATAACGTCCTTCCAGTGATTTTATATGGGGTTTTTTGGTTTTTACATTGGAGATTATTGGATTATGTATTATATTATTGGATTCAAGCATGACATAGCTAGCCGGTCGAGGGAGGAGATTGTCCCACTCTACACCGCATTGGTGTGGCCCCACCTTGAGTACTGTGTTCAGTTTTGGGTGCCTCAATATAAGGACATCGAACTATTAGAGTGTGTCCGGAGGAGGCTGACCAAGATGGTGAAAGGCCTCAAGGGCAAGACTCATGAGGAGTGGCTGAGGTCACTTGGTCTGTTCAGCTTGGAGAAGAGAAGGCTGAGGGGTGTCCTCGTCGCAGTCTACAACTTCCTCGAGAGGAGTAGTAGAGGGGGAAGTGCTGATCACATCTCTCTGGTGACACAAGGAAATGGAATGAAGCTGCATCAGGGGAAGTTCAGACTGGATATTAAGAAAAGGTTCTCCACTGAGAGGGTGGTTGGTCACTGGAACAGGCTCCCCAGGGAAGTGGTCACAGCACCAAGCCTGTCAGAGTTCAAGAAGTGTCTGGGCAATGCTCTTAGTTATATGGTTTAGTTTTAGGTAGTCTTGTGAGGAGCAAGGAGTTGGACTTGGTGATGCTTATGAGTATCTTCCAACTTGAGATATTCTGTGATTCTATGAGTCTAACTGAGTCAAAATAAGAAGCAAAATCTTGTAGGCAGACAGATTTCCACAGGACATGATTGATACCCAGTTACTGAGATCTAGAGCAACTTTACCAGCAATGCCTCTGAGCTCACATATTAGGAGCTACAGAAAAGCAGGGAATTGGTCCCATGAGATGCTGAGTTCCTTCAAATCTATTGGGTGTCACTGAAAGTTGGGTGTTATGGAGAACCCTCTATGACTGAGTCTACAGGACTCACACTGCAAACCCACAGGGTTTGAGAGCTTACTAGTGTGCACAAGGAGAGAAATTGCAGGCAGGCTAGGTTGGACAGGCATTATGGTCCTTCAGTTTAAATAATCACTGTTTTCTTGCCTCTTTACACTCCTGCTCTCCCTCCACATGACAGCCATCACTGACAACATTAATGAAGAGCAAGATTGCCTTTCTATAGCTTTGTCGCCAGCACGTGGCCATAATGCAAGCTGGAATAATGCAGCCTCATACAGCTCTTGCCTCAGAGGTAAGCTTTAGATTGGAAGAAAAAGCTGTGTGCAGCTTTTGCTCATCTGATAGTATATCAGCAAGTGGTTAGCATAGCAGGTGCTTGAACCTGTTCTATTTCTTCTCATTTCTTGTTTCTTGCTCATGGCTTGCAGCCTGAATGTTGGGGGAAAAGATGAATTCAGGATTGAACCTCCTTCCCTCTACATCTTAGAAAAGAAATCCTGAAAAAAAAAATCCCTTCTTAATTACACAGAGACTATAATTTTCTGACTCAGGATGATTATTCCAGTTTACTTGGAAATGCTCATAAGCCACACCAAACTGTTCAGACTATTCCAGAATGAGAGCTGGAATCTGCTAAAATCTGTCTGGCTTCACGGTTTCTTAGAGACAAGTGATTCTAAGGATAATTTATAAATGTTTCCAAATGAGGGCAAATGCTGACATCCAGAGGCAGGATAATGTAATAGTTTAGAGTGGCTCATGCAAATGTGAACACTGAATGCACAACAAAAGGAGCTTCAGGAATGGCTTCTAAGGAACCTGTTTACATATTTACACCTGTAATACAGGTAAATATTAACATAAAACAACAAAAACAACAGCAACAACAACAACAAAACCAAAGAAGCAAAACCAGAAGAGAAAGGATATATTTTGAAATGAGGTGGCATGGATCCTTTAGAGGTCTGTATTTCTTGGAGATGGCAAATGTTAACAGGCAACAGCTGCAGCTTCAATGCTCCTTATTATACATGGAACATTTTCCTATTCCACTTCAAATCAAGGCCACCAAGGCCACCAAGAGCTTAAAAGCCCTCCTCATGATTTTTACACCTGTGATTTCTGAAGCAAAAATCCGACTATTTTACAGGCTCATCTTAGAGAGAAATTGTGTGAGTAGTTTTATTATTGTCTATTATACTAGGAAACTTTACTGCAATGACCTTACTGAAGATGGAAAGAGAAGCATTTAAAGGTTAGGAAACATAAACTTACAAATGTTTTGATTCACAACATTTTTTTCATGACCATGACAGATAATATTTTTTTCCCCACAGGACTGTATTTCTTTCTTAGTGTCTGGCCCAAAACATTATTATTACTCACTCTTCAAATCCTGGTTTAGAAACAGAGCTATATCTTCCTCATCCATTTGATGCAAAATAATCTTAAAAGTTAATGAATTTAATTTCCCAGTACCATGACAGGAATATGTTGCATTAATCCTATTGTACAGACAGTGGGCTAAAGCAGATTGAGGGTAATACTGAGGATCTCTTAATTCTGGTGCCCAGCTTTAGACAAACAGGAATTGATTTTTAAAATTCTCTGAAGCTAATACTATACAACACTTTATATGTTCAAAGCACTGGCAGATTCTAGGGTATAAAGAAAACCTTTTCACCATGAGGATGGTCAGGCAATGGGACAGGTTGCCCAGAGAGGCTGTGCAGTCTCTATCCTTGGGGTTATTCAAAACTTGACTGGACATGGGCCTAAGCAATATCGTCTCTCTCACAGCTGAGCCTGCTTTCAGCAGGAGGTCAGACTAGAGACCTCCTGAGGTCCCTTCCAGCCTGAACTGCTCTGTCATTCTATGACTGAGCAATCAGGGAATTCACGCAACAGTATTACAAGTTATGAGGAGCATGGGACTAGGGACTACTTGCAGAGAGCGTTGCTTAATTGGTTAGCTCAGCATCACCATGGGACAGAGATAAAGGAAGACACTCAGCTAGTTAAATCATCACATCATTTTATCTCGTTTTGTAACATGAGGCAAGAATAATCTAGACAACTACTAGATTGAACAGAACAGAACTAGAACCTGAAATTCAATCAGCCTGGGAGGCTGTAAAATCTGAAAAAATATTGGACCATAGTCCATGAAGAGATTTCATTAAAAAAAATACATTTGTCCACAGAAACAAGGCTAAAAATATAATACCTAATGAACATTCATTGCTTTGCCTGAGGTTTAGATGTTTATAAATTAAAGCCTTTGTGGGCTTGTTGGTCTGCAGGGATTTTCCTAAAATATTGAGCAGTCCTTGCCTTACAGAAAAAGGAAGGGAAGACTGATCTAAGCAACAGCTTGTTCTTCCTATTATCATAAAGGGCCTGAATGACGATGCCATGGACATCACTCAGAAGTAAATGTGTAATCGTGCAATTAATGACTATGTCATAATGCTTCAGTGCTGGCATTTCCTAACTTCCAAGTGCCTCGTTTTGTACTATTAGTAATATTTTGTTCTGACAGAAATGCTATCATGTAGGATGAGTGTAAATGTTGGAGCTATTAAATTCACTGCAGAGACCTTAAGGGATTTCCTCTTCCCTGCCTTTCTCACCAGACTGTTCATCTTAACAGCATTCAACTTGTACATTTCTGGTCTCAGTGCTCTGACTGCATGAATCCAGCCCCTACAGACATGAGCTGTGCTCAGTCTCCGCCTGCCCTGCCAAGGAAAGGTATTTCTCCAATCACCTGACACTGGGCTGTGTGGGTGGTGCAAGCTCTCATTGCTAACAAGAAAGCAAGAACTGTGGATCTGATGCCAAAGGCTCTCCAGGGATCTGAAATGTCTCTAGCTGGGATAAAGCAGACTGGTGTGTACGATGGCATGCTGCTGGAGGCAATAAACTGTCTGTAGAGCCTTGTCTTCTGCTGATACCCAATGCTTGTTGTGGCTGAGCAGGAGCCAGCCTGTGGCGTGGTAGCTCTGGTGTGTTTGGAGAAGAGGCAGCCTCTCTGCATGGCTGAGGATGTTATTGTACAGTTCCACCCACAACAGTAATGTCTGGTGTGACTTTAAAGACTCTCCTCTGAAACTGGGACAGAGCTCTCCGTTGCCGCTCCAGACCTTTTCTTCTGCCTTTTTGTTCCTTATGACAGCTGTGGCCTGTTCCTCATGTTTGAAATAGCAAATCCGATTTTGTCTTACTTGCTGTGAAGCCTTGGGCAGGCTCTGCTCATGTCTTGCACCATGGCTCTCTTTCCTATCACTGCTGACCCTCATTCCATGTTCTCAAGCCTGCCTGTGGCTGCTCCTGGTTCCTCCTCACTAGGTGTTATCTGCCATACATTGCTTCATCCTTCCCTCCACAAATAATTGCAGCAGGCAAAAAAAGCCTTCAGCTATTCTGGGCAAGATTTAATTTCTGGTTTGGTGAATTGTCCATATAATATATATCTAATCCAATCCAGTCTCCCCTTCTCACTCTGAACATCTTCCAACCTGTTGATGGGAACATTTTATTTTAGACTTGTCACCAAGTTCTGGACAAGGATGGAGCCCCTGTTACCATGTGTGTGCCTAACATGACATAAGGTGCTAGCGAACATTGGGAGGGAACAAGCTCATAACAGCGGGGGGCAATTACTTGGTGCTTCGCTGCATCTCAGTCTGGAATTACAGTTTTAGCTAGAGCTGAATTAAATTTTTACTGCCACAAGATGGCAGATGGGAACAAGACAAGACTACAGGGAGGGGATTTAAAAGAGCAGTAGATTTTCTTCACCTTTGAGCCAAATAATAGTTATGGACAGTGATTCGCTTACCTTGTGGGCCACAATGGATCTCCATGGCAAACAAGGAAATTTCTTCATTGATGTCGAAGGGAAACAGATGACACTGGGGAGACAGCTGGCACTAAAAGAATAGCATAAAAACAGCTCAGAGACTAATGACGTCAAGATTCAAAGTAGCATTCTGGCTTTGATAATGCTGATCTTTAAAAGAAGTACATTTGGTAGGTATGAATTTTAGACTCTCAAATAAGAGCATGATTATAGTAAATGATCTTTTTTTTTTTTTTTGTACTTTTTAATTTTGCTTATTATGACCTCAACTAAATGTACCCATCAGGACGCGATCCCTTTCCTGAGGCGGTATGTGGCTTATCATAGGCCATTCTCTTTTTCCCACTTTAATCTAAATAACCATCGCTCCTTCTTAGGTGGCCAAAAGCCTGAGAAATCTTCACCTGCTCGAGGACACTGCCCTGTTTGAGGTGGATAATCTCCCCACCAAAGCCGGAGCTCTATTTCGTTCTGCCCTGAGCTGCTCTGAGCACCCTGAGAAGATGACCCCTGCAGCGTGGCCGCCGAGGTCCCTGCCACGCATGCTGCTCTGCACGGCCCTTGCTGGGAACTGCGAGGTGCAAGGGCCAGTGCTCTGCTAAGAGGTTGTGACACTCACTAAAAATCTTGGAAGCAACTGGCAAGTCAGTTTTCCAGCTGATGATTCTGGCCACATGACTTACAAGTGCTTCTTTCAGTGTTTTATTTGAGAAGAGATAGGGGTTCCGTGTAGATTTAGCGTCACTGTGTAATGTAAGCTGCGTATGAATGAAATAATACACTGTGCCTTAGCAAGAAGCTAAACAGCACCAGTCTGGCAGCTCTCTAGGACACAGGCACACTGAATTACAAGGGAAAATCAAATAGAGCAGGTTTTAAGCCTCTTCCCACCATTGCAAGTGGCCTTGTTAGAGGGCCCATGACTTTGTGCCGCCCAGCCCCCTGACCCAGGCAACAGCAGCATGCAGAGGAGAGGGGTGTGGGTGCAGGGGGCCATGACAGCTTGCAGGCCCTCAGCTCCCTGCAGCCCATCGCAACCCCAGCCCCGGGCATGAGGCACCTCCCTGGGGCCAGGCCAGGACACGGGCCCGGCTCAGCAGGCCCCATGGCTGGGTAGGGCAAGGCTGTGGTGCGGCGGGGGCTGTAGCTCAGGCATTAGAGCCTCAGCTGAAAAGCATCTGCCACGGGCCAGGGTGGGCCATGGCTCGGCCTCCCCAGCGGGATGGGGCCGCCCCCAGCTGCTCCGACTCTGAGCTGGCCCTGAGCCCTGAGGGCAGACCTCCTGCCCTTGCAACCATTACAAAATCTGGTAGTCCTGTTACTAATTTAGTCCTATTATTTCATTACCAGGATTGGCTGCCTCTTGGTTCTCAGGTAGCATTTTAAGCTTTTGATTTTACCCGCTAAGTTCTAAGTGGTCAAACGATGCCTGTTTGAGGGATTACCAGTGTTGGCACATGGAGGCTGGTTGGAAAAATGGATCCCACCTTCACAACTGAAGGCTTGACACTTGTTTTGCAAGCTGTGAACCAAACCCAACACCTTTAAGGTTCCAGATAGCTAACAAATGGATTCTTAAATAACCACCAATGTAAGAGACTCCAGTTTCCAACCAGGAAGAGTGGAAGTTAGAGCAGTCTTTTATGTCCCAGCTGAGAGATCGAAGGTCCAGGCTGGAGAGTAAGTCTCTCTTCAGCTTGCCTAATTGAGCTGATCTCCTTTCTATAAATAATTAAATATTTCTTAGACCTCTGGGCTCTGTAGCACTTTCCTATTCCCTGTTCTGCCTCTTCACTGCCCTGGTTCTTGGGTTGGCCTCTCACTTGCAATCCAAACACATCTAAGGAGCCCATGCAAAGATATTTTCGTGAAGCTGGATACATTCTCAAGGAACATTAAAGTTTGGATGGAAGTAATGGAAAACTGTCTACCTTTCTGTAAATGAGTTAAAAATATCTTAAGGATGTTTTGACACAATGCCCTTCAGATTAAGAGTTGGAGAGTGCTGGCAAGATAATATCTCCTGTCTGTTAGCCTGCCTTGGAACCATCTTAATATTTGGATTGAAACAGCTGTAGTTTCTTGGTCCTCAAAACAGGCTCCACTGCCTTAGCTTCCTGTCCTGCAGTGAAAGGGTAAGAACATGGAGGGATAGACACTCACGTGGAAGTGGAGAAGGAAACTGTTTCTGGACAGCTAGGAAATAAAGCAGTTTGTTAAAGTTTGATATAGCCTCACTAGGTACCAGGGAGTAGCAAAAAGTATTGCTTTCCTGCATCTACAGATGTACATGAAGAGCTCACTTTTCTGACTATTCTCTTGTGTTTCCTATTTCCCTGAATATTTCATGTGGGATTTGTCCACAGGAGCAGTGACTCAGTCCATGCAAACCAACAATTCTCCCACTTACCCTCCTGTGAAGGAAAGTTTATTTTAGTTGAATTGGGTGATTACAGTCATGGAGGAGAAATGAATGTTCCCTTTCAAGTGGAGGAGAAGTCAAAGAACCCTCAGAGATGGTGAGTTCTTAAATGAGGTTGATGGCATCTTCTAGTTGATCCCCTTGCATTCCCAAAGAACGAACAAACTCTAGGCCACACTGGATGTGCTCTGACTTTAAGCCAGAATAGTCAGTAGGCCTTTCAGGTATCAATCACCTCCCAGTGCCAGGATTGCTGCCTTTGCTTTTATTTACAACTGTGCTCATATACAGTAGGGGAAGTATGACTCAAACCCCACTCTCTGGTGGTTTAGGGGCAATATGAATTGGTATACACATTGCAAGAAACTGAAACAGATTAGACACCTGTCTGCAATGGCTTGGCCAAAAACAGGACTACATGACCTTTCTTCTTTGAGGCCTGAATATAAGTATTTCAAGCATGATGGACTTAGTCATCTATACATATATGTACATGCGTATATACATACATATATATGCATATACATATACATACACACATGCATATCTTTCTATACACACATATGATGGGAGCCATATGAAATAACATCTGTTCCAGTATATGTATATTATGCATATAATATACATATTGTACCTATATGTACATAGATGCATATGTTATTATAAATGAGAATCACATGAACATATGTACCTTTATGCACATATCTGTATATATACACACTTTATACATGCATGCATACTTATATGTGTACATACATATATGTAGAGTAAGTATAGATTATATACCTGTATGTTTACAGGTACATATGGTATTTATGTGATTCCAAAAATTTAAGCATTTTATAATCATATACTATTCAGTAGCCATAATTCAGGTCTTTGTTGCCTAGAGACCGATCTCAAGAATGAAAGCACACTACTCTTAGCCTGTTTCTTTCAGGCCGTCTATGAGAGACCCAGTACTGAAGCAGAGGTCCTGATTTCTGATTTCTGAGACTCCACGTAACTTGCATACCAGGTACTCAATATTGAAGTGTGAATAGCAGTAATCATCCCATCCACTGTACTGTAAACAGGATTTTTGATTACATTTCTATAGATTCCTGCTGATAGTAGTTACAATCTACTCAAATTTCAACAAATACAGTGTGCAATGAGGGATTTCTTCTGGGAAAAGTTGTGCAATTGCATCACTCCTGAAAAGGCCGGGCATTGCCATTTCAGGTCTTCATGTCCATCTTAGTGCCAAAACCCATCTTCCTGTTGACTTTTTAAATGCCAGAACTATAGCTAAAATGATGCCACAGAAGAGCTGATTGAGAATCAAGATCGTGGCTTTTCAATAGCAATCAGTTCCAGCACTTCATATTTCCTGCCAAGAAAAGAAAATGGAATTTATTCCTCCTGGGCATGCAGGAAAAATAATATTCTAGGTAATTTTCCTAAAGAAAGATGATTATGGGGCTTCTCTGTCTGTTACTTCTCTCCCTGAAGTAGGTTTTGAATCTAACGCTTAATTTCAATCATATTTAATGAGTTATTCCAGTCCCAAAACTTTGATGAAAGATGATGGCAGGGGAAAGAGAGAGATAAAATTAGTGTCTCTGATGAAATAAAGGCTAAAGGCTGAACTCAACTGATATTTCTTTTGTGGTTTGCAGGTTAGTCATTTGGCATGTTCACATGGCAAGTCAGTCACCATGGGCATAGCTGGAATCAGCTGGGATTTAGGAGGAAGAGGAGAATTGTGAGAGTACAGATGTGGGCAAAAGGTGCATAAATTTCACTTTTTAGACTAAAAAAACCAATCTGTAGGAAAACAGACTTCAGTAGCTACAAATATTCAAGGAACGATTTTTCCATCTGTGATTAACTCAAAGATTTTATTCATCACTTGCCAGACCCACCAGTGCCCTTTGCAGCATTAAACTGAAGTACTGGACAGAGCTCCAGCTTTAGCCTTAGAGAGCATTCAGGGAGCCTGTTTAGCCAAACATGAGACAGGCTGTCATGTTACTTACTATAGTTAGCCACTGTTAGTGCACAGTATCCCTTGTGCTGCTTTCACATTCTCTTGCAGGTTCAATTCTACTGGCTGCTTCTGGACTCTGAAGTCATACAGCAACATCTTTAGAAAAACACCTGACTTCTGGTGCCTTTTCACAACAGTTAGCATAATCTAAAACACCTTAACTGATGTTCCTTAATCAATTACACTTAGATACTGAAGTTAATCATTTACAATGGAAGTATCCTTGCACTTTTTTCTCACACTATCTATCAGAAGCTAGTTTTTGCTGATATAGAAAGGCCAGGGTCAGATATAGGTGACAAGTGTTAGTCAATGTAGCAAGGGGTGTTAGCAGAAAGAGACACCATATAATACTACTAAAGGGCTATAATGTTGGAAACTGTTCACAGTCAGTGGAGGTTTTGCTAGTTGCCTGCAAAGAGGTTGTTGCAGTGATGCCACAACTGTCCCAGCAGTCGTTTAGAGTAAGAGTAAGTTAAGACTTCTAAGTATTTATCAGGACAACTGCTCCTATTGAAAGCTACAGGAAGTACCTAATAACATAGGAAAGAAAATTTGTCATAATTAATCTGATTTGTGTGATACCATCTGTTTCACATTTGAGTGTTTAGCATCACAGGCTTCTTCTATATTAGTAGATCATGCAGGCCAAACTTTATCCTTTGGTTGCGAGGGAAGCCAGCATTATATATCCCATATCTGTTCATCTAAATGATCTTCTTCCCTGATAAAAGGATAGCCTGGTCAATACAGCCTACTGGGGAGGGTTTGTGTTTCATGCTATCCCCTGAAACATGCTCAGACATTCCTTTTCTGGTAGCGTGCTTGTTGGGATATGCCAGAAGCATGCTGGGCACATGCTAACGGTTAAAGAATAAAAACAATCATATTCCAATATTTCAGTGAGGCTTTGGCATTGCTAAGTTTAGTAATATACATATAGTAGCTGGTTTTTGTCTAGGCTCACCACTTAAACATAAACTATGTGATCAAACATTTGAAAGACTGAAGCTTCATTAAGGTGACAAACATATGGTTAGATCAGAATCACAGAATCACAGAATCACAGAATGGTAGGGGTTGGAAGGGGCCTCTGGAGATCATCTTTTCCAATCCCCCTGCTTGAGCAGGTACCCCTAGGGCAGGGTGCACAAGACCGCGTCCAGGCAGGTTTTGAGTATTTCCAGAGAAGGAGACTCCACAACCTCTCTGGGCAGCCTGTTCCAGTGTTCCAATACCCTCAGAGTAAAGAAATTTTTCCTCATATTCAGGTGGAACTTCTTGTGTTCTCATTTGTGCCCATTGCCCCTTGTTCTGTCATTGGGCACCACTGAAAAGAGTCTGGCCCCATCCTCTTGACACCCACCCTTCAGATATTTATAGGCATTGATAAGATCCCCCTTCAGTCTTCTCTTCTCTAGGCTGAACAGACCCAGGTCTCTCAGCCTTTCCTCATGAGAGGTGTTCCAGTCCCCTGATCATCTTCGTAGCTCTCCACTGGACTTGCTCCAGCAGTTCCCTGTCCTTGAACTGGGAGCCTAGAACTGGACACAGGACTCCAGATGTGGCTTCACTAGGGCGGAGTAGAGGGGGAAGATAACCTCCCTTGACCTGCTGGCCACATTCCTTTTGATGCACCCAGGATACTGTTGGTAGATGCTGCAGTTTATAAGGAAAGATGCTGCAGTTTATAAGGAAAAATAAATAACAGGAACAATCCAGAAAGACCCTAGATATTGGCTAACCAGTTGGATCAAAAAAGCCATGATACTATTAAAAAAGTCTTAAAATTCCAGGGTAAAACTTCAGCCTGAAGCGTAGAGCAATAAAGTCTTTAGTCTATTACCCACCATTTAAACATGACATCTTTGTTGCATGACAGGTGTGTACCTGGTCACACGATGAGCGCATGTGTGTAGCTGCCGGATCACAGGATGAAGTGCGCTTTTCTGACATGTCAAGTGCACTTCTGTTCACGTGCTTGTAGGCTGGTCCTGAGAAGGCCAGCTATGTGCAAGAGGATTGCAGTATGGAATTATGTTTTAATAATGTCATGAGGTTGAAATGCATTCAGTCATATCATAGATTGGCATTATGTTGGATATGTTCAATTGTGTGACAAGGAGGGTGCCATTAAATGTAGTCGTTAAGTGCTTCCATAAATGTCTGTAGAGTTTACCGAAGGGAAGGATTCCTACCACCATTTTATCTTGGCAATTTGGACTTTGTACATAATGGAGAGTGTTTATTGCTGCACAATGCCCAACACAAGAAATAGGGACTAATCTAAGAAAAAGCTTTTATGTATTTCAGTAATTACAAATAAGGAGATAATGGCACAAGATAGACAGGCTTTCATATTTTGACCCAATTTCTTTAGGAGAAAGTGTTGTGAATACCATTTGCTAGATGTCATGCAAAAAACCAAAATACAGGCTTATTTAAAGGCTGTAAAAGGTTTGGTGTGACCCTGGAGTCAAGGAAAAATGCCTTCTGCAAGACATGAGGCAGCTGTGCTCTGAGGGGAAAACAACTGTAATGAGAAAGGTAGTTTGAGGGGCCTGCTTAATTCATGGTATAAATTGAAGGAGTTAGGAGCACAGGGAGATAAAAATAAAACATTTTCTCAGCTGCTGCCACAGATGTGAATCTTCATGCGGCAAGAACACTTTAACTGGTAACATGCAAATACAGAGGTGACAGCAAGTGCTTGGAGCCTTGTTTAATTGAGCAAGAGGAGGAACGCACATTTGCAGGGTACTACAAGGTCAAATCTAGTTTCTCTAAGTGGAGTATATTTACTGCTAGCAGGTATTTTTCAAGGATGAAGGATTCAGGAGGATAAAGTTTAAACTATTAACACCATTCTTAGTACACATTTCAGTTTAGCCCAATATGAGACTCATTAATAAGATGTACAGTATTTTTTTAGTAACCAGCCTTGCAGGAACTCAGAGATGAAGCCACATCCTGCATAAAAGTACTTAACATCTTACCAATGAAGAGCTATCTCTAATTACATGCATCAGAACTCCAGAACATTTCTATTGTAGATGTGTAATTAATTTGCATACTAAAAATATTTCAGGTCCTAAAAGTGTCTTAAATCTTAATTATTAAGAGACTCTTCCACAAATATGGGATTCAGGAAACAGACATGGCTGGATCAGAAAGGTGTTATCATGAGAAATTTTAGTAAGATTTATGTTGAACAATGAAACACCTAGGAAAAAATGCCTGTTATAGTAAGGCTATGCATTCCCGTATGATTATTACCATTTGTATTACTGTAGGGAAGAGGCAAACAATAAGCATCACAAGGCAAGGGTTTATAAGGACTCTTCTACTGAAAACCGGTAAGAATATCTGAATATTTCTAGCCCTATAGATTTTCCCTGAATGGTAGTTGGGGTCTGTGGTTCTTTGTGTGACATCCTTTGCACACCTAACAGTCACACTAATGGCAACTTCATATTAAACCAGAGACATATTATTTTGTCTGATGAATAATGTTAGTACTTTCTTTGAATTACTTCTCATTTTGTGGTTTTCCTCAGCTAAGTCACAGAGGTAGCACATTATTGTCTCTTATTTCCAGAAGGATCATTGCATTGGCTTTATCCTCAAAAAACACTTGACTGACCTCTGGAGGGATGCACACATGAAAAGGAAGCAGCAGAAAGCTAAGCTCAAATGACTTCTGGACCTGGAACCAGGGGAACAGAGAAAACTAGGTTTCTTGCAGTGTTGTTCTGTGTTTCTACACATTAACTCCAGACATTGCTTATGGTAGCACTTGAAAATATTTCCGCTCTGTGCTGGATAGTGTGAAACAAAGGCCTGCTGGAATATGAAAGCGGAGAAAGTCACTTGGAAGTTTTGTGGGAGAAAACTCATGTACTGCTGACCCCATTTTACCTGTGATCTTTTCACTCTTTCTAAGGAATGGTGCAATTAATGTTTGCAAGGTCTTAGGCTGAGTCTTTTAAGTATTTTTCTTCAGAAGATTCCCATTATTAACTAATTACATTATTCCTTGTATTGCTTTGATGCTGAGACCTTTATGCAAATGCATTTTACAAATAAGGTAGTTTCTGCTGAGGTCAAGATCAAGAAACATCTTTACCTCAGAATTTAAGAATAAAGTTATGTCTGATTAAAGTGAACTTCTGAAGAAAGCAAGTAGAGTTTAACATTTACTTAGGAGATAATAAAAAACCTTGATGTTCTGCAGAGAGTGCCACGCTCTTATCAGCCTCATCAGCACTATTTGGGACTCTTTCCATAAACCCTAGCTTGGAGCTCAGTGGTTAATTTTTATCCAGATCTGCTCGGTAATGTTTCTGAGGTCTGTTCAGTAGGAAGCAGAATGCCAGCTCCTCTTCTTCTGGGCCAGCCAGATGCTGCACGTCCCCTCTGAATTGAAAACTGAGCAGCATACAGCAGCTGCTCCCTGAAGGACAGGGAAAACACTAATAAATACAGAGTGTCCCACTAAAATTGAGAATGTAGAATTGAGGAGAATCTTGGTGAAGTTTGGGAAAAGGCACTGTATACTCCTTTTCCAGATCTGGACTGTAACCCACCACATGAGGAACCTTGCTGCAGAGTAACATTAAAAACTGTAAGTTGGTAAGTAAAAACAAAAGAAGCATAAGCATCTAATATCATTGATCAGACAGTAAAGATTATTGTGTGTTACTTGACTGGCTTCAGAAATGGGCTACTGAGAGCAGGCTATTTCTAAGGAGCTAAACAGCATGCAAAAAATCTCTGTGGAAGTAGATGAGCGACCTTTGTTCTAGCCCTCAGTGTTAATCTTCAAGGGGGCACATAGCATCTCCTCATGCCTCCTCAAATCCAATCAACTAGTGCCTTTTAATTCAGATACAAAGTGGATCAGAGCAACAAACAACAGAATAATCAAGTTATTGCACTGAGAAGATGCTTGTTATCCTCTTAATGAGCAAAGTAATTTCATGTCTTTTCCTTAAACGTATTCAGCTGCAACTGCTTAAGTGTTTTGAACACTGCCATTTAAAATATTCAAGTCTTTGGTTAGAACAACTGTCCCGTTAAGAACGTTCTTGAGGACTTCTAGGCAGAAATGGGTGAATAATTGTACAGGTCTAAGTGAGGGGAAAATATTTTCACATTAGCTATTTGGATTTTATTTCCCCTTGATAAAATAAACAATTAGAGAGCTCTGAATTTGACACATTTTTCTCAACCAAAAATCAAATATTTTGCTGCTTTTTGAGCCTCCTTTTTTCTTATTTAGATAATAAGTTTGGCTTTGTCATTAAGGAACAAAACTGGTACAGTTTTATTATCACAGTTTTCTCTTCCAGTTTTCTAGTAGAAAAAAAAAAATGGTAAATTCACAAAGAGTTTAAGGTTACCTGAACAGACTTCTTGTTTTTCATTAGAAAAAAATTTGTCCAGCTCTATCCTTGTATCACAGTTACTCATATTGCCGCCTTTAGTAAATAATTTTCTTTATTTTTCTATAAATGTGTGAAGAATTATTGCAAATGACTAGTTTTTTTCTGCCTGAAATGGCTATAGTACTATTCTCCCTCCTGCCAAAGACATAACCAGCCAATTACAGCAGGAAGTACTCTAAAGGTCAAAGCTGTATATGTAGCTTATTGTCACAGCTCTGAAAATCGTAGCATTTAATTCTCTCAGAAAGAAAGGAGAAAAGCATTTCGAGAGAAAAGCATGCAGCATGAAACCATTTCTTTGGTTATAACAGTGAAGGTGTTAGAATCACATATGCTCAGTTTGTTTCTGATGCCTTGTCAGATGATGTCCTTTTCAACGTCTCTGGGGATGGAGTGTTTCTCCTAAGCTTTTCTTTCATGGTTGTCAGTTTGAGGAATATTATTCATGTGAGTAAGTGCTGCATCTGCTGCCTGTATGAATTTGGGATATTCCCTGTTGATAAAGAATTTTTGTCTAATTAGCCATTTAATTGAAAGCTGAAATCAACAGCCTCATTTCATATTCTGATTTGCTGAAACCATTATGGGGTGAATACTTCTTGTCCTTCCTTTAAGATAAAAGGCCCAGCCAGGCAACTGCAAGTGACACTGGAAGTTTGGAACAACAAAAAAACCTTTGTTGGAAGGAAACTTTTCTTCACAGCCAGCTCACTAAATCATAGTGAAATGCACTCGACAACTTTTAATGCATCAAACACAGTATAACCAGCTGGTCAAAAGAGGTGATTATCCCAGGGTTGGTGCGGCCTCACCTTGAGTACTGTGCGCAGTTCTGGGCCCCACAATTTAAGAAGGACGTTCAGGTCCTTGAGTGTGTCCAGAGGAGGGCAACAAAGCTGGTGAAACGGCTGGAAGGCATGTCCTATGAGGAGCGGCTCAAGAGGACTTTGGGCTTGTCTAGTTTGGAGAAAAGGAGGCTGAGGAGCGACCTCATCTCTACAGCTTCCTGAGGAGGGGAAGTGGAGAGGGAGGTGCTGAACTCTTCTCCCTGGTATCCAGTGACAGGACATGTGGCAATGGTTCAAAGCTACACCAGGGAAGATTTAGACCAGACATTAGGAAGCATTTGCTTACTGAGAGAGTGGTCAAACACTGGAACAGGCTTCCTAGAGGGGTGGTCAATGCCCCAAGACTGTCAGTGTTTAAGAGGCATTTGGACAATGCCCTTAATAACATGCTTTAACTTGGTCAGCTCTGAATTGGTCAGGCAGTTGGACTAGATGATCGTTGTATGTCCTTTCCAACTGAAATCTTTTCTTTTCTTTTCTTTTCTTTTCTTTTCTTTTCTTTTCTTTTCTTTTCTTTTCTTTTCTTTTCTTTTCTTTTCTTTTCTTTTCTTTTCTTTTCTTTTCTTTTCTTTTCTTTTCTTTTCTTTTCTTTTCTTTTCTTTTCTTTTCTTTTCTTTTCTTTTCTTTTCTTTTCTTTTCTTTTCTTTTCTTTTCTTTTCTTTTCTTTTCTTTTCTTTTCTTTTCTTTTCTTTTCTTTTCTTTTCTTTTCTTTTCTTTTCTTTTCTTTTCTTTTCTTTTCTTTTCTTTTCTTTTCTTTTCTTTTCTTTTCTTTTCTTTTCTTTTCTTTTCTTTTCTTTTCTTTTCTTTTCTTTTCTTTTCTTTTCTTTTCTTTTCTTTTCTTTTCTTTTCTTTTCTTTTCTTTTCTTTTCTTTTCTTTTCTTTTCTTTTCTTTTCTTTTCTTTTCTTTTCTTTTCTTTTCTTTTCTTTTCTTTTCTTTTCTTTTCTTTTCTTTTCTTTTCTTTTCTTTTCTTTTCTTTTCTTTTCTTTTCTTTTCTTTTCTTTTCTTTTCTTTTCTTTTCTTTTCTTTTCTTTTCTTTTCTTTTCTTTTCTTTTCTTTTCTTTTCTTTTCTTTTCTTTTCTTTTCTTTTCTTTTCTTTTCTTTTCTTTTCTTTTCTTTTCTTTTCTTTCCTTTCCTTTCCTTTCCTTTCCTTTCCTTTCCTTTCCTTTCCTTTCCTTTCCTTTCCTTTCCTTTCCTTTCCTTTTTTCTTTTCTCTCCTCTCTCTTCTCTTCTTCTCTTCTCTTCTCTTCCCTTCCCTTCCCTTTCTCTTTTTCTTTTCTCTTTCTCTTTCTCTTTCTCTTTCTCTTCTTTTTTTCTTTTTCCTTTCTCTCTTGGCTGCTTGGCTGTAATCCTCAGGATAAAGGAGCATATGTGTACAGCTCTTGGTCCAAGGTGGGCACTACTGTTTGAGGGCTAGGTCTACAGAGGACTTTGTGAGCTAAATATCAGATGTTGCAGCTGTGTGCCTCTGTCATACAGTGCGGGTCCATGTGTTAGGTGCTCAGAGTCTGCTTACCGCAAACGGAGAGAAATAATGATCTGTCAGTGGGTCTCAAAGAACAACTGTGTTGATCGGGGAGCTGCCTGAAATCAGTCAGTCTAAAGATGACGTGCAGCATAGCCCAAGTCTGCCTGAGGCCCCACTCTCCTCTGATGCACCTGATTTAGTGGAAGAGGTGCCTTCCTTCCTTTAGGTTCTGCTGGACATCTGTGCTGAAGGTAGCTTTCTGGAGCTTTAAAAGCAATAAGCAGATATCCATCTTGTAAACAATAATGTAGGCTGGTGATTAAGGCTTAGATTTAGGAAATGGGAGATGATTTCCTACTGATTTCCTAAGCAGAAATTTGTTGTGGATAGAGCCCCTTTTCCCCTTCTTCTCCAGAGGGAGCCAGGACAGAAGCAGAAATACCAGATCCATTGGGCCCAGAGGAATTATGTAGAAAGGGTGACAATTCTGAAGACTAGTTTTAGGCCATTGACATGCATTATGCAGATTTAGACCTATATATCTCATTAGTAATTAACCAAAATATGGAAATAGTATTGTGAACTCCCCCATCACAAGTGTGTTCTCCAGCATGCGAGCAACAGTCAGTCTTTTGCAGTTCTTTTGACCCAATGACATACACATTTCTGCACAGTGGCATAGACTTGGCAAATACGGTATCTAGGAGTTTAACAGACAGCTGTGTTTAAAATTAGAATTTTGGCCACCCAAGGCCAACTTTAAGTGTGCAAGTTCCCTGTTTTACCAGCTATCTGGACCTCTGCCTGGACGACACAGAGCTTGGAGCATAAATTAGAAATCCCACACTGCTGGTATTTTACTCATCTTCGTACAAGGACTTGGAACTTTCCACTCCAAAATCCTGTTCCAGATGACCTAAAAGAAAAAAAATTCATCAGCAATATGCTTACATTTAGCCTAGCTTATGAAAACAATTATAAAAGCTGTCTATACAAAGCAGTGCAAGGTACTTGATTTTTACATAGATTAAGTTTATAAGGGGTTCTTATACCTTCATTGAAATAAAAATGAGATGGTGAAAGCTGATGTTTTTCTGATTGTGAATCCTTTCTTATGAGAAAATCTTAAAAGGAAGTACATTTGAATCAATAAGAAACTTGGTTATGAAGAGTTATTCAAACCCACTAGATTTTAGTAATTCACACTTGGTGTATTTTTTTAATACTATTTTATTATCTTTCATCTAGAGGGAAAATAAATACTGTGTTGTAAGGTAGGAGCTCCTGCAGGTTATTGTGCTATTTTGCTTTCCTATAGCAAGGATACTTTGATATGGATCTTTGAGTTCCTTCAGTTTCTGAATCTGATTTCTGAATAGTTACATGAAACAGGAATGTTTATTTTAAATGTCTCTGAGCTGTTCTGCCATCTTTTTGTTCAGAGGCTGGTATGGTGTTTTTTAATGCACTCTTAAGTCTTCAGTAACTATGAAAAGGAGAGCTGGATTCCTTTCCCATGGGCTCTGTGGTGAAAAAGTTGCTGTTACCAGGTACAGTCTTCTTACCAATGCAAATGGAAAATAACTTTAACTGTTGATGAGTGGTTTAAGAGGACGGTTTGTAAGCAGGGTATAAACTGAATTCTTTCCTCTTATTTTCTAGTGAAGAACTCTGATATGTGGTTGTTATTTGAAGTGTAAGTCACAGCTCTACTACTGTCAAGCCATTATTTGCACCCAAAATGTACGTCCCCTATTCTAGAGAGGTATGTGGGCCATGAGTCATAGTCTGCTATAGACATGCTCAAACTTTGAAGAGGTGTTGGGAATAAGATTAGTCCTCAGCTATCCTACTGACTGATTTTGCTGACTGATTGTTCTGACTACTGAAAATTGTAGACCGAGATGTTTGTTCCCCAAACATGATGTAGAGATCACACCTAACTTGAGACCTTACCTAACTCAAGATGGTGGATTCCTGACTGGGGCATGTGCTGATGTTCTTATCAGCTTAAATGTAAAGTAGAAGCTGACTACATGACAGAAGAAATAATAAGAAACAGAAAAACAAGAGCAAAAATATTTTTATTCACAGTACAGACACAGATTCTCATGAGTCCAGGTCCCCACAAAAAGCCTCCATCTGAAATACAGAAAATACAGTGTGTGCTCCTGTGCATGAAATAAAATTGATATAGCTGTGGTATGGCAGAGGCTAAAAGAGTTTATGCAGTTCATTTCCAGGGGAAATGTAAAAGAAGAAAAGCTTTCATGCAGAAAAAGAAAAGGCTCAAATTCCAGAGAGAGTACTTCAGTTGCTGCTTTGGACTTGGTACGGCACAGAAATAACCAAGCAAATGAGTGCTTACTTTAAAGAGCAGATGGATGATGGTCAGAACTGAATGTGTAAACATGGTAAACTAGAAGAGCAAAGAAATTCTGATTAAGCAGTACACTTAAACTTCTGAGCACACATGTAGATGTAGAGTTGGACACTTAAAATTGCCATGATACAATGTACAGCATTAATAACCATTTTCGACCTCACTGCCCAGCAAGAAAGGACTGTCTTAAAATTCATTAGAGTGATTTTGATGTATTATGTGTAGCTGTGTTGGCTTTACTGAACTGCTCAGATTAATCAAGGACAAAGCTATAAGCAAGATATCAGATTAGGATTCTCCTTGAGGAACTATACCAGAAATGAAAGACTCCTTTAACCATTTGGAATAATGGTGGCAAACCCATTAGATACATATTGCAGGCAAAGTTATCAGTAGTACTGTCCTTTCACTAACTCAGATATAATGAAATACCAGTCTTCACCCCTCTGCAAACAACAACTGTTTAAACTTTCCCATAAAAGACAAGAATATCAGGATTGAATTTGGCCAGTGTAATTTTTTTTAAAAAAAGAAGTCATTAATTTTAAAAGAAATCTTTGTCTAATCAAGAGTGAAAAGTATACTTCTCATCAAAAAATCCTGATAATATGCATAAAATATTAAGTAAGTGCATTGCATTTATTATGATATTGGAAAAGGTTGCAGTGACAGTTGAAAACTACTTGCCCAAATGGATGTTGGGAAAATAATAGATAGCTCGAGAGATCAAGGCTGAGCTACCTGAAAGTAGAGCAAAAATTGGGACACTATTCTTATTCATTAAAAGTAACACTGCAAGCATGCTAAGATGCACCTATAAACATTTTGAGTGAAGATAAATTGACTTTGTTATGACAACTAATAGCATTTACCTTTTCTTATAGAAGTTCCTTTGTTAGTTCAATGATTAATGACTTGGATGGCAATGTTCATACTGTTTAATGTACTTCAGGGCCTGGATGTCTCGTCTATGTGTATACATCTAATTGGAGATTTTAACAAAAGCTTCTCTTTGACACAGGGGACAATAGCAAAATGAAAAAGAAGCGTGCATTAACTCATAAGCATGAGTTAACTAACAGACTTCAGAAAAAATATTGAGTGTAGAGGAACTGCTACAAGCTCATATCCGGTGTCAGGCAATGAGGAAGGACTCTGGCACATAGGCAATGTGTACACTAATGGAACCAGAGGGAAAGTGTCATCCTCTGCTTCTCATGACAAGTGGGATCACACAGTTTGTGTCCATACAGCCAAAGTCTTTCTCCCTCCAGAACAGGATGGCTGGTCCTTGGTGCCTCCTGTGAATGGTTTCTGGCTTTTACAAACTCCCAAGATACCTCAGGTGCCATCTGGGAGAGTGCTAAGGGGACAGACCAAAAACGTGCCAGGGATGGTGCTGTTGGTGTGGATGACTCTGTGCTTATGTGAGAACTTCTGCCCTGGTCCTTTTGGTAGACTGGTAAAAATATAGATTTAATGTCCAGAAAATCCAAATATCCACACAGACCATACGCAAAAAAGGAGATAACTACTGAGAAAAGCCCAGCCGAACAAGCAAGCTGATAGAGATCCAATCCAGCAATAGCAATATCTCAGGGGTTTCTTCTGCATGCATCTGAACCAGAGGTCTTATTAGACCTAAGCTATAAAGGAAGTTAGGTGAAAAGTGTAAATTAGTCTATACAAGAATGAATTAAAATAAAAAACAACAACACAAAAAAGAAAAAAAAATCCAACAACATGAGAGATGAATTTGCAGTGTGAAGTTCCTCCAGATTTCCAACTTGGATGTCATGCTAGTTCCTGTATGATGAAAAAATATTCCCTTAATTTATGGTTTTTTCCTAGGATGTGATTTAATAACAGAATAACAGGACTCCTGCAGTTAATGCTTCAGGTTAAGGGACATAATCCAAAATCCGTGCTGGGTGGCTTGTGTAAGGCTTGGTAGTATTACATTGAGTCTTTCTCCTTGCAAGACAGGAAGTTTTGCTTTCCAAAAGCATAGAAAAAAGGCCCTACTGGAATAAGGAATCCCAGTGCTCTTTCACAGGAACTGTGAGCTCCAAGGCACACAATTAAGAAAATGGAATATTATTGAATGAACGTTTTACTTTTTTTGAGAACTACAGATGCACAGAAATATACAACAGCAAAGTATTATTGTTAGATTTTTCACATCCAAAATCTACATCACATTTGCTAAGGTCACATGAGTAATGTTTCCAACCTAATTAACCAACTAGCCCATATAGTAAGTTAGGTCCCTCTGAGATCGAGATGAAAAATGGCAGACTGTTGCCTATTGCAGTTATAGAAAAAGAACACAGGATATGATTCATAGACAGGAATAAGTTATTGTCAGTCACTCAAAATTATGCATGACAAAAACAATGTGTAAGAAAGTGAAAATTACCAACTGTAAACTGAATTCTTGCTAAAATTTAATTTTTCATCAGCCATGATGTTGTGGTTTAACCTGGCAGGCAGCTAAACACCACACAGCTGCTTGCTCACCCCCCCACCCCCAGTGGGATGGGGGAGAGAATCGGAAGGGCAAAAGTAACAAAACTTGTGGGTTGAGATAAGAGCAGTTTAATAACTAAAATGAAATAATAATAATAATAATAATAATAATAATACTGTAATGAAAAGGAGAACAACGAGAGAGAGAGAAGGAAAGAAAACAAAAAAATAACCCCCAGGTGATGCACTCGCTCACCATCCACTGACCGATGCCCAGCCAGTCCCCGAGCAGCGATCTTTCCCCCCAGCCAGCTGAGCTGGTGTACTGAGCATGACGTCATATGGTACGGAATAGCCCTCTGGCCAGTTTGGATCAACTGTTTTAGCTGTGTCCCCTCCCCTTCCAGCTTCTTGTGCACCTGGCAGAGCGTGGGAGGCTGGAAAAGTCCTTGACTAGTGTAAGCACTACTTAGCAACAACTAAAACATCAGTGTGTTATCAACATTATTCTCATCCCAAATCCAAAACACAGCACTATACCAGCTACTAGAAAGAAAATTAACTCTATCCCAGCCGAAACCAGGACACATGAAGAAAAAGACTACCTCTTTTAGGTTTTTTTACTCAACTTTGCATGTGTTCAGAGTAATCCATGGATTATTATACTATTATTTATGAAGATTGTTTTCTCTGGTATTGACTGCAAGACTTTTTTTTTCTTTTTTTCTTCCCCTGGCAACATTTCTGTCGAGCGATTGCTGTGGCAGACCCAAGGGAATAATAGCAAAAGTGAAAGTTCATCTGAAGGTCAGCTGTGAACACATATTGTTCTCTTTCAGTGATGCTTTATTGCAAGTCTTCTAGTTTGACATCGTTTGACCCCCATTAACCCCAGATCTGTGCACTGCCAAATCAATTGACAGGACAAATATGAGCCAATCTATGCATAGTTACACAATCACAGTTCAAATGTGCATTATAGGACTAGCAAGATGCCTCAGTAATGCCTTGCATTGGGTTTGCGTGGCAAGGTTTTGGTAGCGGGGGGGCTACAGGGGCGGCTTCTGTGAGAAGCTCCTAGAAGCCTCCCCCATGTCTGACAGAGCCAATGCCAGCCGGCTCCAAGATGAACCCGCCACTGGCCAAGGCCAAGCCAATCAGCGCCTCTGTGATAACATATTTAAGAAGGGGGAACAAAAAAACTGAGCAATTGCAGCTGGAGAGAGGAGTGAGAATATGTGAGAGGAACAACCCTGCAGACACCAAGGACAGGGAAGAAGGAGGGGAGGAGGTGCTCCAGGCACCGAACCAGAGATTCTCTTGCAGCCTGTGGTGAAGACCATGGTGAGGCAGGCTATCCCTCTGCAGCCCATGGAGGTCCATGGTGGAGCAGATATCCACCTGCAGCCCATGGAGGACCCCATGCTGGAGCAGGTGGATGCCCAAAGGAGGCTGTGACCTCGTGGGAAGCCCATGCTGGAGCAGGCTGCTGGCAGGACCTTGCAGACCCGTGGAGAGAGGAGACCACACTGGAGCAGGTTTTCTGGCAGGACTTGTGACCCTGTGGGGGACCCATGCTTGAGCAGTCTGTTCCTGAAGTACTGCACCCTGTGGAAGGGACCCACGCTGGAGCAGTTCATGAAGAACTGCAGCCCATGGGAAGGACCCACGTTGGAGAAGTTCGTGGAGGACTGTCTCCCATGGGAGGGACCCCACACTGGAGCAGGGGAAAAGTGTGAGGAGTCCTCCCCCTGAGGAGGAAGGAGCGACAGAAACAATGTGTGATGAACTGACCGCAACCCCCATTCCCCGTCCCCCTGCACCACTCAGGGGGAGGAGGTAGAGAATAGTCGTGAGTGAAATTAAGCCTGGGAAGAAGGGAGGGGTGGGGAGAAGGTGTTTTAAGACTTGGTTTTATTTCTCATTATCCTACTCTGATTGGATTGTTAATAAATTAAGCTAATTTCCCCAAGTTGAGTCTGTTTTGCCCCTCATGGTAACTGCTGAGTGATCTCTCCCTGTCCTTATCTTGACCCATGAGCCTTTTGTTATACCTTCTCTCCTCTGTCCATTTGACGAGGGGGAGTGATAGAATGGCTTTGGTGGGCACCTGGTGTCCAACCAGGGTTGACCCACCACATGCCTCAATCATGCTGCCCTGTGTAGCAGACTGCATATGTCCACCCAGTCCCTTTCTGTTCTAGGGACCGAGGAATAGCAGCTGGTTTGTACTTTGGGAAGTTTTGGGCAGCTGTCTGAAGGCAGAAGTGTTGTGCAGGAATGGACAATCTGCTTCTGAAACCAGCCACCACCCAGGAACCACACACATTAAATATTTAATGTCAGACAAAGGCAGGCTGCCTTCTGCGTTTCAGCACAGAGTGAGTGATGTGTCCTTTTCATCTCCCACCTGAACAAGTACAGCATCAGCAGCCTGGATCCACATCTGCTGTGGTTGTGCTGCGATGGCACAGGTGCACCTGGACTCATAGCACAACTCACTCTCCTGCTCCTCACAGACCGCGGCAGACCATGGCAAATGGCAGAGGTGGAGGTGAACTTAGCACAGGCTGAACCATTCACATTGCTAGGAAAACCTGTGTTGCCTTCAGTGAACACCAACCTGCTTCATATAATATGTAGGCTCATGAGGAAACTGCTGATTATGTTAGCAGTTTGGGATTGGGGTGCCTGCTGGAAGGGGACATTCAGGCTGGGAAGAAGCTAATGGTTATTGATAGAAGTGTAAACTCACCCCTAATTTGGTATGGTGGACAGTGAACTTGAGGATGCCAAGGAGTTTGACGAAGAAGGCTGTGCTAGATATGAGGGAGATGGCATTCCTGACTCCTAGCATCATGGAATCATAGAATCATTAAGGTTGGAAAAGACCTCTAAGATCATCAAGTCCAACCATCAACTAACACCACCATGACTCCTAAACTAGGCCCTGGAGTGCCACGTCTACACCTTTTTTGGACGTCTCCAGGGATGACGACTCCACCACCTCTCTGGGCAGCCTGTTCCAATGCCTAAACACTCTTTTGGTAAAGGAATTCTTCCTGATGTCCAGTCTAAACCTCCCCTGATGCAACTTGAGGCCATTCCCTCTCGTCCTATCACTAGTTTCTTGGGAGAAGAGTCCAAGGCCTGCTTCACTACAACCTCCTTTCAGGTAGTTGTAGAGAGTGATAAGGTCTCCCCTCAGCCTCCTCTTCTCCAGGCTAAACAACCCCAGTTCCCTTAGCCACTCCTCATAAGACTTGTTTTCTAGACCCTTCACCAGCTTCGTTGCCCTTCTCTGGACACGCTCCAGCACCTCAATGTCCTTCTTGTAGTGAGGGGCCCAAAACTGAACAGAGTATTCCAGGTGCGGCCTCACCAGTGCCAAGTACAGGGGCACAATCACTTCCCTACTCCTGCTGGTCACACTATTCCTGATGCAAGCCAGGATGCTGTTGGCCTTCTTGGCCACCTGGGCACACTGCCCGCTCATGTTCAGCCGGCTGTCAACCAGCACCCCCAGGTCCTTTTCCGCCGGGCAGCTTTCCAGCCACTCTTCCCCAAGCCTGTAGCGTTGCATGGGGTTGTTGTGACCCAAGTGCAGGACCCGGCACTTGGCCTTGTTAAACCTCATACAGTTGGCCTTGGCCCATTGATCCAGCCTATCCAGATCCCTCTGCAGGGCCTTCCTTCCCTCGAGCAGATCGACACTCCCGCCCTGTCACAGTCGTCAATCTTCTTTGGGTTAGAAAGATTTGCAAAGTAACATCAGCCAGGTGATGAACACATGAAGTGTCATATTGTGCTTTGCTCCATGAGATGCCCCTGGTATGTAGACACCATTGATGGGATGCATTTTATTATCATCTGCCTCCTACGGCCAAATCCACTTTCTAATTAGTAAGAAGGCAAGTTGTTCTGCAGGGTTGCAAACTGTGGTAGATAACCAGGGCCACTGAACTCAGCAAGTGCTGAACTGGTCTTGACTGACTTTCCCTGCCTGCAAACATGTCTGATAAGATCCGTCTGCAAAGCACTAGTGTCTGTATAGAAAATATCAAGGCTCAGCACAGGTGTGAAAAACAGAGGATTCCTCATTGCTCTCAAAGCGTATGTAATGTAGAAATTACTTTTGTTTTCAGTCAACTAGTTCATAAACCAATGAACATTTTCACAGCTAACTCCATGGTAAAGTTATACTGACATTTCTTTGTAAGTATGCAGTCATTCAACATTTCAAGGCAAGACTGAGATTTTCCATTCTTTTTGTATCCCCGCCAGGTAAGTGACAGTCTATGAATGAAGTCATGTCTTCATGAATGAGATCAAATACCCAAGTAATTACTGGAAGATTGGAAAGCTAATTTCTTGATAGGTTTGGAGGTCACCTAATTAAGCAACCACAGACTGTAAGTGACTAGAAATATCTGTTGTTCATCTTGATTTAATATCTTAAAAAATATTGAGCTAATTTCATTACAGAGAATGGAGTTAAGGTGGGAAGTACATAGGAACTGTCCTGTCTGATTTTATTTTTGTTTTTTTTTAATTTCTAGTTACTAAAACTGCTTGGGATCAAGAGAAGGGAGTAACTTTTCTTAAATTGCCCCCCTAAACTGAGATTTGATGATACAGGAAACTCATCTACAGGTTTCCTGGCACTCAATCAAAAATGATAAGTTCATATGACACAGATCATTGGTCTGCAACAAAATCACAGCTCTAAACTGCTTTTATTAAAGCATTTTAGTAAGTTAATGTCACTATGGCTAAGTTGGTGCTTGTTCCACTGCTGCAACTCCATGCTAAGGAAAATGAATGCCCTCTAAAAACCTTGATAACTGTCAGATGCTGTCTAAAAATAGCTGATACTGACCAGGTAGTTAGTGGCTTGTCCCATCACACTTACATTTTTCCAAGGGTGTTCTGTGAGATCAAGCTGAGTAATTCCTCTACCAAAGACGCCTGAAGAGCAGATACTTCATTTGGGAGCTGATTATCTGTTTTCAGAATTTGATCCTTTTTATTTACATTCCAGGATGGGATTAAGGTGGGAATCTGGAATGTGAAAATGTTGTTCCTCTCTTTTCAAGGTAGCTAGTTATTTCTGTTTCAGATTAAATCTAGTGCATAAAAATAAAGAAGAACCTGTTTTCGTGAAATAAAATCAGCCGACTTAGGCGTTGTCAGGTAGTACAATGATGCTTTTTTTCTAAACCAAACAAATATTTTAAGAAGTATTATATAGTATTTCAACTCTTCTAAAGTATGCAGATAATGCACCATGAGTCTGAGCCTTCCAATCATAGCAAAACTGTCATTTATTTCAGAGTTTATTAGTTCAGTCTTTTTCTGGTGATCCAGAATGAAGAGCAAACACACAGACGCACAGAAAATCCTAAACTGAGTATTGTTTATAGTTCCACTATCTACAGAAAACTATAATTAAGCTTTGAGGTTTTAGGTATTTATTCTGAACTCAGGTGTTTAAACTGTGACAAGGGTTCTGCAAGACTAATTTTTAACAAGTGGATATTTTAAAAATGCCTACTGAAATTAATAGAGCTAGCTATCAGTTTTCATCACCTAGGTCTTCTATGTAATTTTTTGAGAGGCACTTCTCAGACTACAGAGGGCTGTTCATCCTGACCTAAGATTTTCTCTCTTTTCTCTGGTTATTGAAAGAACATAATCAATTAACTCAGACTATTTCTAACCCTCAGACAGCTGAAAGCAGATGAATACCATCTATTGCACCTGAAGATTCTGATTGCTCACACACGTACTTTGGGTTTGAAAAGGGCAAATTGTGTTTGTATTCTCAGACATGATCCTTAACATTTACAGGACTGATAGGTGTGCATTTACAGACAAGCAAGTAGCATCACTCTCTGCACTGTTTTCTGTAAGAGTACTTTTCGTATTCTAAGTGCATCAGAAGTAATGAAAATAAATGAACAAAGAGATAAACCAATAACAATTAAATTATAGATAACACTCCATAGAAAAGAGCATCAACCTAGTTCAGAAAGCAAAAGTTACAGGGACAACTTGGACTATTTGGCCAACTGGCTTTAATAATTTTCTTGTGTCCTTCATGATGGGAATTCTTCTAAGTCCACATGCAAGGGGGCTAGCTTGCTGACTGTACCATTTAAAAATTTCATCATTAGCATTCCTGAAGAGTTCATTTTGATTCACTGGAATAAGTATGATAATTTATGAACAATACAGAATGGAGTCTCTGAAAATTTAAAGCTCTTTCCATTTACTTTTGGCATAGGTAAAGCACTATCCATTTACACAAGTGAATTTCCCAGCTAAAACGAATACTGCTCATGGGAGCACTCCGACTTGAGCACTGGGGAAATGTGCACTGCATTCCCACACATGCTTTCTTAGGGCAACGTAAAACAATTGCGTCTGACTAGCAAAGACTACTGTAGATAAATAGTACCTGACTACAACAATTTTTTCAAGAAGGACAGTAATGCAGGTTCAGGAGAAGTAGTGGGACCATTTTTTTTCTATAAGGATAGAGAGAAAAAAAATTAGGATTTAAGAAAATCTTCCCTAAAGAAGATTCTACCATTTCTCATCTACATCACCTTCTCTGCTCTTCCTCTCCTTATACTTTTCCCTATCCTTTCCCATTCACTTTTTCTTCACCCATACATGACTATCCCGCTGTGCCACTTACTGGTGGCTGGATAGAATGTAAAGCCATGATTTTTTCATTTGGTCCCAAAGTACTAAAAATACATTTTATATCTTTCAAGCCTTTTAGGTCTCTCAATGTATATTTTATGACTGTTGTTGAGAGTCTCCATCTCCAAGGGTAACATCCAAAGGCTTCTAATCAAACATTCATGCCACCAAATGTTCTCTTTGATATAGCAACTTTTATGTTCTGAAAATAAAATTGATAAGACCCTTTAAGAAATTTAAGGTTTTCAACTTTTTGAGGGGAAAAATTTTCATAAATGGTGAAAATTAACAAATTTGAGTTTCTTGCAATTCAGTGGATGGCAGCACTAAACAAACCAGTATAGATGTGATTCTCTCAGCATTTTTAATGTTCTAGATGCATGTGTAATTTTTTTTTTCTTGGAAACTTTAAAACCACTTTAACTGAGTTCTGTCAAACTTGATTTGAAAATCAGAATTAAATTTGTACACCTTGAATCTTTTTAAATTTTTTGCAGCCCTCTCACAATGTCAAATAAAATCCAGCACTTCCTTAGCAAAAAGCAGAATATCTTCTTCCTTACTCTCAGTCCAATATGTTTTAAAAAACACAGATTAACTGATTTTAGGCTCTCAGGGTGTGTCCTACTCATTTTATTGGCATGAATCACTTCATTGCATTCCTGGGAAACAGGGGAGGCAAGATTTAATGTCTAGAAATAAAAAGAGGATGATGACTTATTCTTAGCAATTAGAACTGTTTCAAATTCTTACTGTTACAATAATTGCAGGTGGACAGGCAATATTAATATGTAAGACTTCAGATTATTCCAGCCATATGGAATGCAAAGATTTATTGCCAGACTAAATAAAGCAGAGTAACAAAACAGCACATGTGATACATGGAATGAGTATGAGTTCCACCTGATGTAACTAAGCCTGTTTTTTGTGTATCTAGCTTATAGTACATTAGGGTACTACAATATTACAATAGCAACCTTTGGAATAATGCAATACCTATACATTTTACCATTTCCTATCTCTAACTACATTATCCCTTTTCTAGAGTTCAGTATTGATATTTCAAATAACTTCATCAAAAATCCACCATGGTGGTTTTTTTTCCCTTTTGCACACCTGCTTCAGAAGAGAGGTGAGTACCTGAAAAGCTCTACTTTCATTAAATCTAGCTGCTGTTATTCCAGGGAAAAAGCCTAAATATGAATGGATGAACTCTAAAGATCTCATTGGGCCCTCAGAACGATTCATGAAGTACTAAATTTACAGTTTTTAAACCCATCATAATTCGGTGTTATCCAATGATTGCTTTGCATGTGACCATTCACTGGAGCATGCAATAATCCTTCTACCATTACCCAGGTATCCAAACCTGTGATCGCTCTCTCTTGCACACCCTCTGTCTGGCAGAACATTTTCAGACATGCCACAGAGAGTTTGGTACCTAGGCAGGAGTTAAATCAGATGTCTGTGGGTCCAGTTTCTGGCATTTCACTTTAAATATTAGAATAACTCTTTTGGCTTGTGTCTTATTTTAAACTTCTACATGTTTAATTTTAGTCATTTTCACATGCATCTTGATGAGTTAACCTTCATGAGGAAATCTAGGGAAGTATTTCTGCGCCCAAAGCTAGACATATGCCAAAGTAGCTAGGTGATTCAGTTTTGTAACTAAGCATTTGCCTTCTTTAATACATGGATCAGGCATGCATTCGAGCACGAATTAAAAAGTAAACTTTAAATGTCTCTGGAAGTCTGGGATTTTGAAAATCAAGACTGCGAGTCACTTTTACAAGGCATATAGAGTAGATATTCTGTGTACTACTGAAGGGCAGGATTTGTTCATTGGATATATGCAATTAGTCATCTACTGAGTTGTCAATGGAAAGAGATTAGGCACTTCTGAAGTTAAATTCATCATTCCCTAAGGTGAGTGTGTAGGAAAGATGGGGTGGGTTAGCCTTTACAGATGCCTAGCTCTCTTTTTTGGCTACAGTCGGACCCTAAGTAAGTAGTTCAATGCTAGTCAGCTGCTAGCACCAACAGAAGTTTCAGTCTAGCACGGAGATTTCTTAGTACCAGTACATTAAAAGTACCAGGGATGCTCTCTGGCACTGAGGTCAGCTGGTACAAAGTGGCTGGTATTCTTACTATTGAATATATTTTCACTCTAACATGCTGCAAAATACTGAAAAACCTGATGATTGTCATTAATCCCTAGACACATGAAGAAACTTTATGGGAGAGTGCTAGTCAGGCTGCACTAAATGTGTGCCAAGGATCTTTTTGACAATTTAACAATGTAGAGGATTGAGTTTGAGCACCTAGAAGTGCTTCCTGCACTAATAAAAGCAGCAGTTTAGAAGCAGTCAGTGACAAGACACTACTGAAATGTATGCATGGGACCAAAGAGGACTGGTGGAATTACAATAAGGGAGGTGAGAGAAAACCTATGTGGTGGTGTGGCAACTTGTATCTATGGGAACTGGATCCAGTGACCTGTGTGGTCTTTTCCATGTGCGTGTTCTATTTAAATGCAAATTTTTGTGGGACAAAAGAAGATTCTTCAACAGAAAATTATGCCACAGACTATCTTTTCCAAAATAAAAACACTTTTCACTGGGAAAAACTTTCATTCAGAAGAGTTTGGTGTGTAGTTAGATGCTTTCTTACTAGTTTTGGTTGGTGCAGGCACAAAGTAGTTGATCTATTACTCAAAACCACAATCTGTTATCTGAAACCTCTTAGGAAAACTGAAGTAGCGTATTTCTAAGCAACCCATTTCCAGACCTTGTAGATCAAGACAGTCTGGACAAAATAACAACCAACAAGTTCATTTCTTAGCTTCTAATGCTTCTCTAGACACTATTTACACTCCCACTCACTGCAAGATAAAATAATTATCTTAAACATTTGCTTTTATCACTTATTATGAAAGTTTGTCCTGTATGTCTCATTGTTGTGGTTTAACCCCAGCTGGCAACTGAGCACCACACAGCCACTCGCTCACTCCCCCCTCGTGGGATTGGGGAGAGGATCAGAAGAGTAAAAGTGAGAAAACTCATGGGTTGAGATAAAGACAGCTTAATAGGTAAAGCAAAAGCCATGCATGCAAGCAAAGCAAAACAAGAAATTCATTCACTACTTCCCATCGGCAGGCAGGTGTTCAGCCATCTCCAGGAAAGCAGGGCTCCATCACGCATAACGGTTACTTGGAAAGACAAAACACCATCACTCCAAACATCCTCGCCTTCCTTCTTCTTCCCCCAGCTTTATATGCTGAGCATGATGTCATATGGTATGGAATATCCCTTTGGCCAGTTGGGGTCAGCTGTCCCAGCTGTGTCCCCTCCCAGCTTCTTGTGCACCCCCAGCCTACTCGCTGGTGGGGTGGTGTGAGAAGCAGAAAAGGTCTTGACTCTGTGTAAGTGCTGCTCAGCAATAACGAAAGCACCCCTGTATTATCAACACTGTTTCCAGCACAAATCCAAACCATAGCCCCATACTAGCTACTCTGAAGAAAATTAACCCTACCCCAGCCAAAACCAGCACACTCATCTTAATTAGTGTGCCGTAAAAACTCCTTATCCAGAAACACTGCCAGTCATGAGCTCAGTTCATACGGCTTTTGCCATCTGTGAAAGAAGATGTATGTCTGGAAAGAAAAGATAAATGTGACTCCTGGGGAAAATTAAATTCTAGATTTCCCTCCTTAACAGAATAAGCTTAGGAAGATATCTACTGATAATATGAAAACCATCAGGTAACAGGTAACCAGTAAAGGAAAAGGGTAACAATGGGTGAAACTAGAAATAAAAGTAGTAGAAAACAGAAGGGGAGGCAATGGTACAGTAAGACGAGGGCTGGTGCCAAGGACATCATCTATTTGTACTCCCACGTGCAAGTCTGTTGTGCTCTGCTGCTCAAACTCATTTTCTTTTTCTTCCTAGAGTAACTTTCAAAACAGTCTTTACAAAATCATATTTTATTAAGTCAGCTGAACCAAATGTATTTTCAAAAGCCACATGAATTCCTGCCCTATTTCAATTATTTAAGCCACGATATATTATTTAGTGTTCTGTATGTTCATTTGTTTTTGGGCAATCAATCTATGTGTATCAAAGAAATGACATTCTGACTTGAGTGTTTTTTTTAAAATGGTATTAAGAGTTACTCTCAAAAATAAATTTTAGAGCTCATAATACTTTCAAGAAACTATAAATGGCTCTTTCCTGTTTTATATGATGGACAGTTTAATGTCACTTCTCAGCTCTCAGGCATATGTATACTGTGCAATGTAAAAGTGTCATCTAACCTCTCGGCAGTGTAAATTTAATCAAACTGTTGTTTACCTATCTCTTTAAAAAGGGTGGCATACATCCTCCCTAATATGACCCAGAGGTGTCCGTCCCTTTCACTGGGCTTTACATGCTCTCTGGGCAGCTACCTGAGCCCAGCTGCCTAAATGAGAAGGGATATTGCCGTGGAGAGGGTCTTTGCATGGTCAGAGGAGGAGCTCCTCTTCCTCCCAGTCTGACAGGGACTCTGTTTTCCCACCTTTTGATGCCTGTTTTTATTTCTCATGCCACAGGTGGCAGTAATGGAGATCAAGTGCACCAAAAGCAACAATAAGGCTGGATTTCCAGGCTTAAAGGCTATAAGGAAATTTCCATTCCAGTGTGGCTGTGGAAAATGGAGGACCTCTGGCTACTGGGAGAGGAAAAGGGGCTTTCTGGGTAAGGCAAACACACCAAAAGATACTGAAACCAGGATCTGGAATATCATGATGGGAGGTGGAAGATGGCAAGAGCTCAAGGGATAATTGATGGGATAATGGGACACCTGTGGTCACCTTGGCGAAGGACAGGACAACAAAGGAGCATTCACGTGGAGCAACATTGAACACTGCCCGCTGTCCTTCCTTACAAGGGAGGATCTAGACCTAAGGCAAACTCTTCTACTGGTACATCCTCTTACAGGCTTTTTAGTTCTGCCATGTATAACGATACTACATCTTAGAGGTGGCTATCCTGGCAATTTCCATTCTGTAAAGTTTGCTGACAAATTTTGTTACCTTTCAGAGAAAGTGACTGTAAATCAGAAAATTCCTGTAGCAGGGTAGTATTTTCTTCCTAGTTTTAGAAAAACAAACAAACAAACAAACAAACCACTCTGACTTCTAAGGCAGACAATAGTGGGAGAGTAAGTCAACTTCCTTCAGTTCTTCAGTTTTGCTGGAGTAGAGACAAACTGCTAAGTACTCTGTGATGGAGCAGGGCATTACAAGACCTAGAGGCCCAGCTCCAAGTGTGTGTTCATGTGTGCCATGCTTTCCACCAGGCAGTCTTTACAACAGGGACCCAGGATCCACGTCGTGATGCAGCAGGTATTGCAGAGTCCCCTTGGTGTCATGTGTTCTGGAAGCCGTGGAGCCCTCCAGGTGAGCTGGCAGGGTCTTTGGTAAAAGTCTGTAGAAAATATTTCTGAGAAGTGTTTTGAAGACCTGTAATTTTTTTCATATCAAAGTGGCTTTATTGGAAAATTCCTAACCAACTCTATATTTTTCACATGCAAAGTTCACTAACTGTGCAAACGTTTTGGGATTTTAGCTTAAACTTATAATTAACTACACTGAAGAGGAAATTAAAAGATCAAAACTAGTTTTCATCTCTTACTAATCCTTGCCTATCACTTGAATCTTATTGATTAGACTGACCAAAGAACTGGGGAAAGAAACCTATTTTCTGTGAATGGAGTGGAGGACTTAGATGTTCTTTTGCGTCTCTGTTTTCTAGGCTTGCTTTGTTTCCTTAGTCTCATTTGTGTGACTTTAGTCAGTTTAAATTGCCTTGTCTCTTGAATTTAAATAATTAACAAAGCCAAGTAATTTTCCTGGTTATAGATATTTGTGAACAATAGTGATGCCTGATATTTTGTGTTGAAAAATTACTTTCAAGAGTCAGCAGATACATTTTTACAGCAAGAAAGTTGAGGACTAGATGAAGTACAATTCAACAAGGAGAAACAATAGAAGAGCCCATTTTGTTTCCAAAACGTCAATGTCATATTGTAGTTTTAAGTCTAAAATGTTTTTTTCTACACAAGAACATACAAGTTTTTCTTAATAAATAACATGAGATTCTACAAAGCTGGTGCTGCGCAGTCTTAAAATAATCCGTGATTTGGATTGGCAGACAAAGTGAAATTCCATTCCCTCCCACCTCTATAAGCAGTCTGTGGGAGTAGTTTTGCTATTGGAATATGTGCACAACAATGGGACATACAAGAATTAACTGTTTTTCTAATTACTATACTAAGTATTTTAACTGGGACAGGTTCAGACGTTAGGCCAGTAGCTGACATAGCCAGCAGTACTAATTTATGCTATTTAAGATAAAGGAGCAGCACCCATTTAACATTAAAGAAAACCAGTCTACAAATTTTCATTAGCCCACTGTGTTGGCTATTTCTTGTTATAATTGTTGTCTTGACTAAGTCTCTTGATGTGTTTAAAAACCTTATTTGCACAAAGGAGAAATAGTATTTCCATAGCTGAGATTAAATACTGAAGATCGAGACTCCTGAGGACTATGGTAATGGCAGCCAAAGGCGTATTTCCCCCTCTTTTTTTTTGTAATGGGTCGACAACTTTCCTTGGAGAAAAGATTTATCAGAGGAGAAAACTGACAGGATGCAAAATTAATAAGTCAGAAAATCCTATCCAAAAATCACACTTCATGCATTTCATGTTCGGTTGTGGGCCAATGGTAACTGGGTAACCATGTTTTATTAAAGAAAAACTAGCAGCTATATTTTTTAGTAGATCCTGCTGTCCTTGCCAGATGGCAACAAAATAACAAGCAACACTGCTGATGGAAGCAAGAAAATAGGGACATATGCACCTGCTCTTCCTACTGCTTCAGAGAGAAAATATTACTCATTTTGCCAACCGTGATTGCATTAAGTGACAGTTTTGCCATAAGAAATCAGTACTTGCTTTTTATGGCTTAAATAAAAATATAATGCTGCTCTGATAGCCTGAGACACTGTATAGCTACAGAGCAAACATCCTGCATGCTTCCAAACGCTGCCCTGTTTGGTTACTAAAATCCTTTGGAGCAATACTGAGAGGCACGTGGAAATTCCACCTTCAGCTGCACCTGGTCTTTGATTTCTGTGGCTGCTGGAAAGCTTGGGAATTGAAGTTGTTCCTTTTTCCTCTTCCTCACATTTTTCTTGTTTTATTCTGTGTATACTTCCCTTCTTTCAACTGTTTTTTGATCATTTCCTTTTCAATAAACCATCAGAGAACAATAACTTTTTGACTGTGAAGCATCAGGGCTGTTCCTAAATGTCTTTCCTTGTGGGTCTCTGGTATTCCACCACCAGTTTCCTAAACTGGTGTATCTTTCCCTATTCTGACTTTAAGTGTATGAACATTGCTGAGAGCTTATCACTAAAGGTATCTGAAGTACTGAGATGCCCAAAGCCACAGAAAAGCACCTGCAGAGAATTTCCAGCAACTAATGCCATAGATTCCAGTGGCATCTTGTGACCACAGTGTTTCTAAATATATTATGAAGTCCTTCCGGTGATCTAAGAATCTATCTTACTGACACTTAGTATTGACCCCTTGGTTGGGCTAGTATATCTATATTTGACTGTTAGTATATAGACTATTAACATATCTATATTTGACTTCATAGGTCTAACTGTTCATTTTTTATCTCAGATTTGTACTTATGGTTCTGACAGTCCAGCCTCAATCCCTGTCTAAGATTGCATTTCTAGTGGCCAGTTTCACTGCTGAATAACCTCACAGACTTTAATATTTAGGAATTAGCTGCTTCCGTGAGAAGTAAACCACTATTCACACCAGCTGACTGCATATGGTCATGTTTTCCTTTCTATCTGCAAGGATATGAATAAGCTTAATGTCTCACAGCAAAATGGCTAATCCTTCCACTGAATTTGCAGAGTCTTATTCTTTGCCATTGGAGCTCCCAACTTTCAATTCCTGTAGGTAAATTGTAGTATGTAGTCAATGTCTGGAGCACTTGCCAGTGTGTTGGACACTTTTTTTAAAACACTGAAGAATCTCAAAAAAATTTCTTTTACACTGCCTCTGACAGATATCGATCTGTCATGGTTTATAGAAATTCAAGATTTAGAGAAGTATGCTTTCTGGTCTCAGCAAAACAATGTCAAATTTAATGCATACTATGCTGTAATGAAACTATCCCCTCTTCCTTCACAGTTTATTGACTTCTTTCCATGTAGAAGTACAAAACAGCAGTAGTAAAGAATAACAAGTAGTAAAGATGAAATAAAGAAAAGCAAACACTTCATTTCATTGTTGGCCTGATGGCTGTGTATCTGAATGGGAAATTATTCTGGTAGCCAAGTCTTCATTATAAATGAAACCAGGAACCTCCTTTCTAAACTCCTGCAGATAGGGAAGCTTTATTGAGCCAAACTATTTTCTTTTAATAGCAATACCATGTTATTGCAGATAGCAAGTTTCTACTCTTTAGAGAGAGAGTAACTGATTGAAAGTCAACCTCCTCAGTAGGAGGGCTGCTTTGGGTCACAGCTGATCAACCTCTGTGAGGAGGCTGAAGTAGACGCAGTGGATTAAAATGGTTCTTTTTGTTACTCACAAGTAAGTTCTGTCCTGCTCGTGGCTATGGGGATTTGCTGCTGTCAGGCTAAAGAGTCATTCTAAGTGAAATCCTGAATGGATATTTTTTTCCCATGGTAGGCTCAGAGTTAATGGATACCGATTCAACTCAAATCAAAGGGATTTGAAATGAATGCTGTTAGATTCACAGGTCACTATAACTGTGGGCTGAATTGGCACAGAGACCTTATGGAAAAAAGGTGTTAAAGTGGCCATATTTGGCCTTACTGAAATATTAAGAAAAACATAAAAGAAAAAACAATGAAAGCAAAACGTTAATGAAAGCTGTCAAACTGCTGGGTTTTTCTCCCCTGTTTGACTATGGAAGATTACACCAAAGTTTCCCACTTTCAAACAGCTGCTTTACTTCTCAGTCCCAAAGATGAGGGCAGCTCCACGTTGCAATGCTACCAGGATGGGAAAAAAGAGGTGAGAGCTGTTTTGCAACACCCCTGCTGCTGGAGTACAGAAATATCTGATTGGATCAGTACACAATTTTTAACAGCATAAAACCTTTCGTTGCACTTCTTTTGGGTGAATAGTTAGAAAAAAAGCAATTTCCTTTGGTTAGTATACTCTGCACTTCCTTGGACTGGCACTTGGGTGGCTCTTTACCTGATGGTCTATGAATTAGAGAAGGTAGGAGGGAGACGACTAATGCTCAAAATGTCAGAGGAAGCATGACTGCTGTGGCTGGTGCACTTTGTACAATTTCCTAGCCTGGGACATCTTCCTTCATTCTTCTTTGGAAGGAACCTCTTGGAAAACCAAAAAGCTTTTCTCTTAATTCTGTAACTAGAGTATTTACTGGGGAGTCTCACTACAAAGTTTTGAGAGTCAAAAAAGCTGTAAGTTGAAGAGGTTCATATTCTTATAGCACAGGAATCATCCCTACCTATGACTGTAACTTCAACACCCCCCACCCCCAAAAAAACCCCAGAGCTCTATGTTTTAACCTCTCCACAGCACAAAGCAGCAAAGCTACTCATTTCATTCTGCCCGCTTCCCTTGCCATCGCACTGGCTGGCACTTGACCCCAACACTGTTCAGCAGTGGTTCTCTAAGCACAGCCCACCTTGACTGCAGAAGCTGGCAGAGCTGCATGCTGTCCTGGACCCTACTCCTTCCCACGTTCACCTCAGCCATGGCTCTGGTCCAGGGCTGATAGGACTGGCGTGGCTGCCTGGCTTTGCCTGAGCCTTGCAGGTGTCTCCTCAGTGTACTCCACTGTGCTCCCTGCTCTGGAGGCATGGTGCAGATGTGTGGGAGCTGGCACGTACCTCTCAGAGCTTGTGCACCTGGGCTTTGCGCTTGTGCCTTGTCACTGCAAGGTGTTTCACCATGTGCTGTAAGCTTGAGCTTATGTCAAACGTGTGGTATTTCACCATGGTTAGAGTGCATGGCTGTTCAAACTCCCAAGCACTGAATTCAAGCTGGAAAAATGTCAGTATATCAAAAAGCGTTAATAATGTTCCATTCTGCTAAGATGCTCTTGAAAAAAGGAATCAGACAATTCTGCTTTCAGGAAAATAAGCAATGTCCACAGATGGATTTCAAAGCAAAATATTCCACTGCAGGTGCTGTTGCTGTATTATGAATACACATTTCAACCTGGGACTGAAAAGCAGTGTGAGAATTGCTTTTACATGCCATTATGAATGAAAAAAAAATCAAATAATTGTTTGTGGACATTGCTTACAAAAGGCTGAGGTGGGGATTGTTGGTAACACATCCAAACACAAATACTGTGTTAGGTTCCTATTTACACAAAAAGAACATTACGAAGTTATACGTAATGTATCATTTGTGATCATATTAATAAATGGTAAAATCCAGGTGAACAAGCTTTGAAAAGATGATTTATATAACTTATACTTGACTTCAGTTTACAGCTACATACAGTAGCTCATTTAGAATAAAAAACTATTATACAATACTGAAAAAATACTATATAACAGATTGATGAAATGAATTAACATTATTATATTCAGTAGATATGTTCTGTAAGCTTTAATTATATTTGGTCCTATGACAACTATATTTTTTGTAACTCGTTTTGAAGAAAACTTTTAAATTTTGCATAATAAAATCCAATAGGAGGAAAGTCTTTTGATGGGAATTTTCCTGAAGCTAACTGGTTTAATATCTTTAGAAAACACAGCTGCTTTAATAATATATTTCCATCGGCTTTATGCTCATTCACATAAATAATTGCTCATAGACAAATAAGCAAGTAACCAACACTGTGAGCCCTTGTCCATGAAGGGGCTCTTCAAAGGCAGCAAGGTTTGATGAAATCAAACTAAAAGAAGTACTTAAAGAAGTATCAATTTTAAAGAATAATGGATTTATATTTGCTATCTGGGAACTCAGAAGCATCAGAGTTATGAGAGTTATGAGATAAAATCACTTTTAAAGCTATGTACTTTGCCCAGGGACAATGGAGAGAGAAATCTACACGTGAGATGGAGAAGTCTGTTTCTCTGCTCTGTCACTGTTGGAACAGTACTTCAACAGAATTACACAGGACTGAGAAAAGCATCTGTAATCCTGAAGTGCACATGGTCTTCACTTCATCGTTGTGCTGATCCTATTCCCAGGCTGGTCAGTCCCACGGGAACACGTCTCACATATGAAGTTAACCATATGGAGGATGAGGACTTTCTGAGGGACTTCTATGTGCAAACCTGTCTTTGCCTTTCCTTGATGTACTGTAGGCACTGAAATGTGTCTCTCTTCACATCAGGTCTGTGTCTAAACTGCAGTTACAGCAAAAGGAGCTCTAAGCAGTATGTTCAGTGGAGTCAACAGAACTATTTAGCTCACCCTAAAATAGACACCTATATCTGACTAGATAGTTTTGCAAGCTCTATTGACTGTATTGGCTGAGGGTGCAGTTAATTTGTCCAAATACAAGTGTCTAATATCACCTGCCATGCCATAGGGCATCCTCCCTGGCCCCCACCTCCTGCTTTAGAAGAGCACAGGTCCCTGTCTTGTCCTGTGTCGTACCTGCCTGACCCAGGTGGACATCCCAGGCATGCCAGGGTGCCTCAGATGTCTACATTTAGGCAACTGAATTAAACCTTGTTGTCTCTAAGGACTAACACGCAGTTTAGATACTACTGCAGTCATAGACACATTCAGGTGCCTACAGCCTGAGGTGGAATCTCAGTTAGGTACTATTATTATGTTACTCTGTTAGGTACTATTATTATAAAAAATTGCAATTATACACATACCTATAGACATCTTTAAGGACAAATACTTTTTCATGTATTTTAGAGATACCCTTGCATGTCTAGCTTGTGTTGCCTTTTGCCTGCTTTAGTTATTTGCCTGAGAACTGGAGCTGCGGCCAAAGGCCTACTCTTTTCCTGCACGTGAAAAGAATTTAGTGAATCAAAATCAGCTTTTTAAGTCTACAGTGTGGATATCAAAAGCTACCCACCCTGTGTGTGTCTGCATGCAGCACTGTGTTTGTGGACTGAATTGGCCAGAAGTCATGGAGCTCAGTTTCTCCATTGCTGCTGTGCAACTGGAGAAATCCTGCAGACTCCAGGATCAGCCCAAGCTTTGTCACTGACACAAAGTGGGAAACAAGACTAACACAAGTAATATTGGATATTTTAGGGGGCTCGTGGGACTGTGCAAAACTTACCATGGGACATTCAGAAGAAGGGCCAAAGGTGGGGAAAGAGGGGGATCAGGAGGGACCGAGGAGGAAAAAGCTGCTCCTCTGTGAGCAGGTGTCTGACTGAGCCCTGCAACTCTTTCAAGGGCTCATCCCTCTCTTTGGTCTTCTGTGCTGTCCCCCTTGCTGCCCAGTCCTTAATGTCCTTAATGTCTGTGAAGTTTCCTTCGTGTTTGGTATTTCTTTCACACTGGATAGTCCTTAACCAACTAACTTAATGAACCAGAGGCTCTCACGTTCCGTGTACCTTACAGGCATCCCTAGTGCTATGTTATTTTTTCACTTCTTTTCTATGTCTTTCAAAATGTGTTTTCTTTATTGATCAAAGAACTTCTTGGTGTTGGAACAAGGGTCATCACCACTGTACATTTCATATCAGTAGAAAGAAGAAGTACAGTAGGTAGCAAATGTTGGTTTGAGTTCTCCTGTAAAGTAGAGGTACAGTAACAATCCTTACAAAATATTTGACAAAAGGGAAAATTTTGAACTTCAGATGTTGCCATTCAATGAGTTCAGAGCTACTCTTTTCCTCCCCCTACCAAGTTTTGATGTTTTAGTGCAAAATTCAATGGTTGATATCAAAACCATTCTGGAAAGTACCAAGAGATGTGTCTGTTCCTTGAATCTTTGAAGAAAAACTGACCTAGAGCATGAGAGAGCAATTGGAAAAAGTTGCCTTTTTGGCATAGAATAGGTCATTGACAAGATAAAAACCAGACAAAAAGAGCAATTATAGTGCTTTAACAGTAAGAAGAACATCATGGCTCAGCTCTCTCTTCTACAAACAACCAAGAGCTCTAATGTGTATCATCTGTGTTTCTGACATAATTGGTGCTAACTCAAAATGTCTTCAAATGGGCTGTCTAATGAATGGCATGCATGTCATAGCAGAGTGTAGACTACCACTTCATGACAGGGTCATTCTATATAGAAATATGACTAGAAACTTAAATAAATTACATAATTTACATAGGACATCTATGCTTTTACAGACTAAAGGCTGCAATTTAAGGCAGTCAACACTAAACTTTAAAACAGGATTTTGCAGTAGTATGGTAAATTCTTGTATTTGTTACATAAAAAGAATTTGTAATAACCTACTTTTTTTCTTCTTTTAGTAAGAGGTGCAGTGCTGAAAGAAATACACTTAGCGAAAATTATCCAAAGATGGCAAACTATCTCCAGAATCACCTCTCTTTTAATTGCTATTTGTTTTTAGCACTACAACAAAGAAATAGTATTTGTATGCAACACAGACAAGTATCCCAAAGCTATCAGCTCTATAAAGATTAGGAAAGCAGTTTATTTTCCTGCTCTCTAAAGCAAGTATAGAGGTGGTGTTATCAAAATTACCACTTTAACAGATTGTATGTCACAATAAAAGCTGATAAAAATCTAATACAAAAAACTATTTTAAGATACTGTGCAAGCTGTCTGCAATTTGTTGTTATTGTTTAGCACCCAATCTTGAAAATGTTCAGTAGATTATCCAATCACTTTGAGCATAATTTATGCCAAATGATGGTTAGGGAGACGGAAAGTGTCAAAAATCAGACTCTCGTGTTTAGATTGTTTTTTATTAAAGGTATTAAAAAGATGATATTTTCCATTGCAGGGCACAGGAAGAAATTACTTCCTGAATTAACTTTTTAATGAAATATTCTAATGAAAGCTATTAATTTTGAAGTTTAAAGTTTCTGGTATTTCTGCAAATATGGGATTATTTCTGCAAAAGTTAGTGATAAGCAGTCGTTCTTTAAGTGTTTTATTTATTTGATAGACCCTATACAAACAATTAAGGAGAGAATTTTTTCTCTTGCCTTGAATGGTCATACATGACTCTGAAATATAACTGGAAGAGCCATAGATCCAAATGTTTTTTAGTTTGCTTTAAAATTACTATGGGGATCAACTAATAACAGAAACTAGCAATCAATAGCGTTCAACTGGAATTCACTAGTCTACTCCAATACCTGGGTACCTAGCAGGGAACTGAATTGATTTTTGGAGAATAAAACGCCAGGGTCAGGCAATTGGAGACACATTCCTTGTCTGTCAAAAACCCCTTAGTCATTCTGTTGCAAATGTTGTAGGTATGACCATTTTGTGGTACAAATGCCCCATGTTGTTCAGTGTGGCTAAGAAGGCACAATATACATGGATAGTTAAATCAAGTGCTTCAATTTTAAAAGGAAAATAAAAGCTACCTTTCTGTAGATGTGATTGAGTTTGAAAAGTTCTTAAAAACTCATCTGAAAATAAGCCAGTGTTTGATGACACTTCCACAGTCACACACACATTGCATGGAGTGCTGCCTAATCACCACATGCCTGTCCCAGTCTAGGACACTAACACCCTTGCCATCCACCTCTGAGTGACCAAGCAAGTCTTCTTGCCTTTCCTCTTCAACTTTTTGATTTCTCTTCAGGTTTCTGACTAATATTTTGATTCTCTGAATCCTCAGCTCCTATTTTCTCTCTGATCTTCCAAGCTCCCTCTGCTCAATTATCTACATATGTGCCTGAGGTCAATTTATCTTGATTGCTTGTACCTGTAGTGCAGTAGAAGGAAGGCCCAGCACTTGACTTTTTCACCAGTTACTCCAAAGGGAGCTCTAAAAGCTTTCCTTGGTCATATCAGTAGTGGAAAGGCATCTCACAAGGCCTATGAGGAGTAAATAGGTAATTTTATCTGTAATTTAGGATGATATAGTTCATATATCAGGGAAACATACAGTGATGTCTCGGTAAAAAATATGATGTTCTCTTGGCTGAAGTCAGGAATGGCAACTTATTGGAAACTAAGAACGTTATTCTGGGTAGTTTAAGTCAGTAAGATGTTTTCCAGAGTCACTGGAGTAGAATGGCTGTAGAGCTCACTTTTGAGTAACTCAACTTCAAGGAATAGCCTAAGATTTTAAGATGTTATTTGTTCCAGTTTGTAGTAAAGTCCTTACATTTAATATAACCCAAATTAAAATCAACCTTATAAAAGAAGAAACAAGTGCAATCTCTTTTGAAAGATTTTGAATAAATTAGTTTTAGCTCAAAAATTCTCCCAGATGGGTCTGGGGACCTGGAAGCCACTCACCCCTGGCTGAGGGTTGTCCTGTTTCTGGGCCAGCTGGTTCCTCAGGCTATCTCTTCCCAGTATCAGGGCAGGAAGGCAGGTTTCCAAAATATGTTCTTTGAAATCAATATATTTTCACAAGACATTATGCTTTAGACAAATCAACAGTTGCCTATCAGAAAAACTTTCCTTTGGAAAATATCCAGCCAGACTTTTTGAGATGACAGCTATTATCTGGAAGAAACAGAGTAGTATCTCTAGCTTATCTCTGAGGTCTTCATCCAGGTAATAGTATTTTAGAGTTCTGCCTGCTCAAGTCTTCAGAAAACATCAAATGCAAGACTATTCCCAAACCAGTACTAGTTGCTCAGCATAGGACACAAAATTCAGTCTCTTTAGTACAATAATAGGAACTTTACTGCATTTGTATGACAGTAGTCTTCATCTTGCTAAATGATGGACTGTGCAGACGAAATTTTAGACCAGTGCAAAGGATGTTATATCTGGCCATTGTTAGAAAAGTGGCTGCAGCTGTGCCTGTAACTGGACGCCAGTGAGGTTAATCAGCTGAACCAGTGACATCTGGTTATAGGAAAACTACAAATAGGACATGGAAAACCAGCTGGAGTATAAAATCTGAAGTGCTCACAAAGGGTCATAATTTGTCTTCAAATCAGAAGAAAATAAAGAGGTTAATGCAAATGTGCATATGCATAAGGTTTTGCAAAGGAAGAATAAACAAGAAGGAGACATGGCTTGGTACATACTAGAGGCATGAGCCGCAAATGTGCAAATGTGCACATTCCCTGTTTGGAGTTTTTCAGCTTGCATCTCCTTTTCATAGAATTATAGAATCATTAAGGTTGGAAAATACCTCTAAGATCATCAAGTCCAACCGTCAACCCAACACCAGCATGCCTCCTAAACCATGTCCCGAAGTGCCACATCTACACGTTTTTTGAACACCTCCAGGGCTGATGACTCCATCACCTCTCTGGGCAGCCTGTTCCAGTGCTTGACCACTCTTCCAGTAAAGAAATTTTTCCTAATATCCAATCTAAACCTCCCCTGACGCAACTTGAGGCCATTTCCCCTTGTCCTATTGCTAGTTTCTTGGGAGAAGAGTCCAACACCCACCTCACTACAACCTCCTTTCAGGTAGTTGTAGAGAGCGATAAGGTCTCCCCTCAGCCTCCTCTTCTCCACACTGAACAATCCCAGTTCCCTCAGCCACTCCTCATAAGACTTTTCCCCCTAATGGAGACATTGATAACTAGAGAGATACATCCTGCAATTGGCAATTCAGCCATTTCGTTTCTTCAATTTCTTTTTTTTGTTAATATTTCAGTTCCCCTTTCAGCCTCTTCTGTCTGTGACGAGTGTCCTGATGTGAAGTAATGAAACCACCGCCTGCAGTCTATCCAAACAGGACTGTATTAGAAAGCATTCACAAAAATTACAAACTTGACATTTTGCTGGTGAATATAGGATCACTGCAAGATCTATGCATTTCATGTATTCCAGTCAAGCCTTCAAACATGGCACATGGGGTGAATGGGCTGGCGTCTCGCCATCCATAGCAGAACAATTTTCATGCTGAGCTGATATGGCACGGTTCTAGAAATGTTATACTCCTTTATAGATGCCACCCAAACCCAAATGCATCCTGTTAAGTCTTCTGGGCTTGTTTTAGAGACTTTTATCTCTATATCTGAGAACCTCACTTCCCCTGTAGTCACAGTGCGAGTGCCCAGACCTCTGAGGCCCCTGCATTTTGGATTCAGTGAAAACTGCAGCCCTTTGCAAGCAGCCACATAGAGGGTGGATTTTAATCTTAGCTTTCTTGCTGATTTCCCATGCAGCGATGCAGGGTTCTTAAAGAGGATTTGGGGCTGAAAGTTTGCAACCTGAAACTATATTTGGCAACAATTGGACAATAAAGGGTCTGGTTTCAAAGATAGGCCCAATGAACAAGTGACACAGAGTGACAGGTCCTCAGCATATCTGACATCAGGCCTCTTGTTAAGTACTAGTGCCTCCACTTCTAATTCCAGGCATCAAGCTTAAAGGTTTGGGACCAGAGCCTCACACCGTACATGCGAGCAGTTCTGCTTGAGTCTAGGAGTGCGTCATCCAAGAGCTGACCTGTTGGCCATACTAGTCCCTAAAACAAATATATGTTAAATAGCATTACTCACTTAACCTAGAAGAAAGCTGTGACGCTCAGTATACAAAAATTCATGAGGCTATCTTAAACCCTTTCAGAAGCTATAAAAAAATTGAGGGAAATACTTTTGAATAGTCAAAGTTTTGCTCTTAGGTCTTTGAAACAAATATCCAGACAGTTGTTGATAAAGAGCTGAATCACACAGGGCAGTTTCTTCTGCGTTTATAATCATGTGGGTATAAATCAGATTTTTTGTCCTGTTTTTGATTAGCAAGACAGATGGATATGAAGTCTCTATGTACTTCACATAGTTATACTCTTATAAATATCTTCAGGTATAAATATCCAGTAGCATAACAGAAATGGGAAAATGATTGTCATTGATGGAGAATTTAATATACATAAGTATTTATACAGACACACAGGCATACACATATGGATACACGCAACAGAGTAGATAATATGTACGAATACAAGATTTGATTTTTTCAGACACCAGTTCATGTTGTTAACCAGAAATCCTTTGGCGAACCCTTCGGAAAAAAAGAATTACTTTTGAAGAGCCCTATGTTGATAAATGCTTGATAAATGAATAATGTATTCTTATCAGCAGCAGAACACATATACACTTATTAAATGATGAGCTTCTGCAGAAATTAATTTGAGATGCAAGTTACTGAAAGATGATTTTTTTGGTAATAGCTAATAATTCTCAAAATATAATGGGCAAGTAAAATGCACTAATTTACATTTTGGAGGCACAGAAATATTTTCTTTCCTTCTGAATAATGTTTGTAAATATGATTTTTAAAATAAATTTGCTAAATGAAGCAACCAAGTGGATATTCAAAGGAGTACATACTAACTATGAAATATTAATGCAGCAAATAATTGAAAGAGCTGTAATTGTGGAAGGACTTACCTTTACGGTTGAAGTTAACTTTTAAATTTAAGCCTATTTTAAGACCACAGATTACAAGGTAAAGACGTGAAAGTTAGTGAAATGTACACATTTGAACTGCACCTGAACTTTCATGCTGGTGAAATAAAAAGAAGTAAGAAAGAGCTTTGATTCATATTGAAAGAGACATTTGAGAGAGATGAAACTTTGAGATGAGTTGATCCCTTATCTCTGACTAAACTCAGCTGCAAAATGGCATGGCCTAGAAATGCCAGGCTATTTAATCTTTATAGCAAAGCATGACCCCCCAGGAAATGGCATAAGGGGTGCCGGCATGCTGTCCAAAGGAGGTGTCCAGGGACCATCTCAGCACATCGATGCCTTCAGCATGCACCCTTTCAGTGGTGCTGGTTCCCTCCAGAAGCTGTTGTGGGGTGGGAATGGCAGCTTCTCAAAAAGAAAAGACTGTCAGATTGCATAGCCTGACTACTGCATATCTCAGGCCACAAAACCATAGGTAGCTCAGGTCAGTAACCTACACATTGCCTTTTACCTAACCATAACCTCTAGGAGGGCTCCTAGTGCTGACTTGGACACTTGCTGCTTTCCTTGCCAGTGCGTTACAGTGGCCACCTACACATTCATGTTTCATCTGAATTCCCATTGCTTTATCATTGATCCCGTGGCTCGTTCATTGCCTTTCCATTCTTAGAGAACCCACTGGTATTCTGTCTCCATGAAAGCATGGTTCTAGTTTAATCAAATTACCTCTCAGTTATCTAAAGAATTTAGGAGCACGAACCACTCCTGTGTTCTGACATGAAGATGAGAAAAGGTCTGTCTGTGATGAAGCAGCTAGAGTTACAGCAGCCCTAATTGTCATTACAACTTGTAATCTCTAGTATAAATTTTAGAGGTTTCCACCAGTGTACCTATTCAACCAAGTACATCTGGGGTTTTAAAAACTGACCCTTCCCTTACTGCTGTGCAATTAAAAAGATGAATATAGTGCTACTACAGGACTAATCTCACATGGTTCCAGTGTGCTGCTCTGGACCACTCAATCACAAAATTAGCCCTGGTTCTTTAACAGCAAATTAGGTATTATTGAATACAAGTTCTCCCTCTCGCCTCTGAAGGAAATAGGAAACTGAAAGGATGTTTTTTTCCTCTATCACAATATAGTTATGTTTATGTTTACCAACACTTTTTACCATTCAAATCTAATTTAGGGACATCTATTGCTTTCTCACTATAGCCGGTACAGGACTTTATGAAAAAAGCCCTTCAGAGCTGACATCAGCTAAAGAATCCTTTAGTCAGAACTCCAAACCTTTGGTATGAAGAGGCCGGTCATATTGTAGAAAATGTTGTCTGCTGATACCATTTCTGTTATGCTTCTAGCAAAACACCAAAGGTCAAAAGCAGAATAAAATATATAGTATTTTTTTTGAAAGTATAGATGCAGTAATAATAAAATTGCTAGATGTGACCTGCTATGGTATGAGGTTGCACAGTCCTGAAATGCCATTTCTGAAGGAAGCACCTTCCCAACACTGTCCTTTTGGAGTCACAGCTAAAATCTCATAAATCAGCACTTTTCTGACCTGAATTTCAATTTTCAGAAGTGCAAAGAAGTTTTCAAAACAGTGCTATTAGATATAACATACATACCACAGCCTGAAAATAATTTGATTGCTTTTAATAATATTTGATTGCTTTTCAATTATAAAATATGACATGGTACACTAATACACAATGCATTTTTTAACATTGGAGAGGTGAAATATGGGAGAATAAAGGGACGATTGGTCTTCTGAATATGGAAAGCTGGCTTTAAGCTTCAGCAGAGTAATCTAATTGGAAAGAGCAGCTGTTTTTCCTTTAAGGAAACTACGTAAAGCAACAGATGTGACCCAGCATGTACAGAATAACATAAAAAACCTTTAAAAAGGTTACAGTTCTACTGCAAAAAGATTTTTGTAAGAAATTCTCTTCAAATCTATGATTCTGTAGGGAAATTTGAAGTTAAATGTTTAAATGTGGTTCTTTTGATGGGACATAGAAACAAAAGATTCACAAGTATCAGCTAATCCTGGTGACTCAGGCTCTTGTATCCAGATATCTAGTGTCTTTCTATTTCTTTAAGAAAGCAGTGAATGGGTTGGGGGACCCTCTGGAGAGAGGAAAAAAGTGTGCTTACTCTGGGAGAAACTGAGCTGACTTNGAGAGGAGAGGAGAGGAGAGGAGAGCTCTCCAATTAGATACTATGAGCAAGATACTGAGCCAGCCTTGCTACACAACTTTCTTCAGCCAAGATTTCAAGCAAAATGGAAGGAAGCCAAATAGAGTACAGGATAAAAATGCAACTTTTTGCTGCTGTCTCTACAGTCTGTAGCTTTTCATTGATTGACTATCACCATTAAGAGTCATAATCACTGGGTTATAACTCCTGTGTCATGCATCCGTCTCTAGTCCAGTGATATATTATTTTTGTAAGTCTGATTAGAAGGGGATTTTTCCTTCATGGGTGCTTATAAAATTCAGGGTATTTTTTCATTCTAAACAAGAACAATTTTTTCCCAGAATTTTCCAAGGAATGGAAAACCTAGACTTTTGGCCATCTTTAGAGGACTCAATCCCTCCCCAAACTTCAGTCTTCTCCCACACTCTGAAAGATTGAGTTTGCCTTCTTTGGTAAGCTGGCATGGGGACTGTGATTCAGAAACCCAATTTAGGCACTTCCATGCAGTGAATGCAGAGCATTAGACAACTAAAATGAGGTTCACAGTCCTTGGAGTCTGTGACGGAGAGGACACAGACATCTTCTGCACTTCTGATTGCTGTGGATGAAGATAGAGGAACTCACGGCCCAAGGCCGCTCTTGGGGCTGAAGGGTGTTTGTAGGGAAAGCTAAGTCATCATTTGGGTATAGGCATGTGACTGTCTCTTGGCTGTGCTGTGTTGCAGTTTAGCAGTTTAACATGTAAGGACAACCATTAAAGAGGGGCAGGCTTAAGGGAGTGTCTGGAGAACAGCTATAGCCACAGCGCACCCTTCCCTGCTGTGTCCCCAGTCCAGGACATCTCCCTTCCAGCCCTGGGACTCTTCCTAAGCCTTTCAAGACACAAAACTGGCAACTACTTCAGTTAATCTTAAGCCAATTATGGTTTGCCAAATCAGTAACTGGAAAGAAGAAACAAACACTGTTGCGATGGCGCCTATCTTTTTCTCATAAAGTATGAGTGTCCTTACAAAGCTGAAAAGCTGGATTCCTCTCAGATCCAAAAAGATTTTCCTGTCCAAGGTATCAACCTCATCATCCAGGCAAAGCAGAAACTGGGGGACATGGAGTTGGGCCTTGTCCACATTCAGCCTTTTGAAGTTGGTGGGAAGAAGCATGGTTCTGGAGCTGGTGATACGTATTTTCCCTTTGTAAGAGGAAAGGGGCTGTCTAGAATTCCAGTTTCTGCTCTTTTTTTCTTTTATTCTCTGATTGTTTCATGCAATATGCATTAGCAGTCCTTGGAGTGAGGACCTGAAAGAAGGTTTCCTTGCTGACACTGATTTTAAGGAGAAATTATGTTTTGTTCATCTTTATTTCATCTAGGTGTCACTACAGGTCAGAGTCAATGTTGCTTAGTAACTCCAAAAAAACATTCTTGTACTTGGATATAAACCATCATTTTGTTCTTTTAAAATGTACAAGGAAATCCTAAGTATAATACATTAAGCAAACCAGTGTCTGCATGGATAGACAACACATGTAGCTCTACTTTTTATAATATCCTTGGTCCTACACCGGTTGATGATTTATTAAGTATACCACAGTTATTAAAAATGGAATGGCTTTGATATTGCTTTTAGCTGGCAGAAATTATACATCAGGTATTCCAGCTTTTCAGCCATGTTATAAAATTGGTCCACCATAAGGTCCAGTATTAAATTAAAATGAGGTGTAAAGAGTAGTGAATGTTACCAGGTGACCTTCTGAAATATTAATGCAACTTGACCTAAGCTTTATTACTTTAAACCTGCAACTCATGCAATTTCACACAGGCAGCATAGTCTTGAGATAAAAACCTGATGACTAAGAAAAAGTGGCTTGATTTTCCACACAGATTTTGAGCATGGGTCAGTTGTTTCTCCCCCAAGGGACTGTGTGAAGCTTGTTGCTTCCTCTTGGTCCGCCCAGGTTAGATGCCCTGAGGTTTACTTTTGGTTTGAGTGTTTCTAATAACTGCAGTGTAAGGACTGGCTGAAACATCACATTTCTCCTTTAAGTATATCAGATTTTCATGTGTTTTATTAAGGAGAGACTTCTGTGATTTCCCACTATGCTTTCTACCCTTTTGCTTAGTTTTTGTTATTGCTTTATTGTCCCCTGCCTTTCAGTGAACCCAAAACCTTCTTTCTGCTTTGAGATGCCTTATAGCTCTAGGTATTCCTATGGAAGGAGAGCTGTAGCGAAACCTGCTCCAGTCACCCTTGGCATATTCTTTATTACAGTAACGTGAATGAAGTTCTTTCATAAGAAAAACCCTTATATGGAAAAAAAATAATGAAAATTATTTGTACCTGCTTTATAGCACTTCTGTGTGGCCAGAGTGGTGTAAAGATCGTATCTGGCAATATATAAAATACAGATACCTGTATAAAAGTATAGATACACATACATATCATCTTCTGGGTTTTCAATAGATTTTTGGTAGCCCTCACTCCAACATCTCCCTCCCTTTTCCCGAGCTGCTGCCTGCTTTCTGTCAGCACAGCTGCCAGGGCTGGCAGAAAGATATGGATGAAACATGGTGATTTTGCTTCCCTGGTGGGGACCCCACTGCCTGGGGACGGAGGAGCATTTCAGCAGCCTGTGTGCTGAGCAGGGAGCAGCTGGTCGGAAACGCTGACTACGGGGGAACATCTGAAACCCTGTTGCTCTCCAGAAGTTGAGCACTAATCAGTGTTTCAGGAAGCCTTTTCTCTCCCTGTGGTTTATAGCTTGGGAAGCGTTTCATGTGCGCATACTGATTTTAGGCACCTCCACAGTCTGGCATATATTTAATGTCTGGTTTTTTGGATCACAGTTTTGCTACTGGAATCTACTTTATATACCTGAATACTTTTTTTGATGTGGCCCAGCATAGCTTTAAGCAAGAGTTTAAACACTGTCAGCACAAAAAAGAACAAATAACAAAGAAAGAATGGTTAAAGGCTTTCAGCTGATGATAAAAATTTTTATAAGAAATACTATTTCATTTAAAAAAATAAAAATGGAAATTTATTCCAATAACCTGAAAATAAAAGCCAGGTGCTGCGCTGAGAAAGATATTCACACTGAGATTTGCTTTAATTCAAAATCTGTCTATATATGTATTTGTGATACTTCATTGGTTTGGTGAGAAATAGAAATAATACAGCAGTGAAAAGTCTTAGGATGACTGTAGAAGAGATTTTTCTTTCACGGACTCCTACAAAAGGATAATAATCTTCAGAGATCTCAGCTCAAGTCCCATATGATAACTAAGCATGTGAATGTTTAATCAGAGTTAAAAATGTTAAAAAGGGACAATTCATTAAAGGTATTGAGAGAAAATTCTCACAGTTTTGTATATGGATATACTATGGTATAGCCAATTAAATAATTTAAAAGGCTAATATAATAGGAGGGAGAGTATTTAAATCCATTTTGAAGAAAATAACCATATCAACAGAAAAACTTCTGCAAAATTCCTAAATTAAAACCTATGCAAAAGCTACTTATATCATTAAAAATTATTACTGTGAGTTATTATACATAACAGTGTAAAATCTTTTGATGTTTATCCCAAAACATATGTAAAATATTCCAACTAGGAATTCAATGGGATTTAAGGGACTAAAAAAAAACCTGTTTCTAACATTAATTTCACATTTTAAGAAATGAAGTAATATTTTTATTCATCAATATGCAAGCTAGTATCATTAAAGATCAAATTTCTGTGTTAAATATTAAATAGTCATATATTGTGCCTTACAAGAAAACAATTATTTTTATAGTGTAGATAATCGTGACTAAAGCTATCTTTAAAGTATTGACAAGAGTCAATTAAAAAAGGCACATATACCAGTTATTTCTTCGATAAATCATAGTTAAATTTTTTATTATTTTTTGTATATCTTTTGTATTTTGAAAAATATGACTTTTATTATGATTGGAAAAACAATGTATCTATAAGTAAGGCAAGTATGAAAACTGTCGTTAGAATGAGGGAGGGAGGTCATCTCTTTTGTAAGATCCGTGAAAAGGTTATTTCTCACAAACTGGATCCAGCAGGCTGAATCACTGTCATTGCCTCAAAGTATGATAAAGATTTTAAAGATCTATGCCCTATTGAATTAATGTGGATAACCAGTTTGATCCTAATATACAGATAAAATATATTAATATTCTATTAGGTGTGGTAAGAAGATCAGATTTTCCCAGAAATGCGTAACTAGATGGACAACTGTCTCAAAGGCTGCCAAAAGTTCTGGAAACATTATCCCACAGTTCATGTTCATATATCAGTTATCAATCAGCGAGCTAAATGCTGTTCCCTTAGGAAAAAATTGGAAGAAACTGTCTTCTAGTATCCTTGTAGTGGTATAGCTTCTGACTGTCCATCGTGAGTGCTATTGATGTGGTCTTACCTTTCTCATCAGAAATCAGTTATTTTTTACTGGACAAGTCAAATGAATTTATTTTTTATATGCCTAATTTATTTTTTTAATAAAACAAGTTATACTATCTGAGGAGAAAAGGATCTCTGTAATTAGATATTTTTAATTAGTCCTCTGAGTTCAAAGATTGTATGTTATCCTTACAAAAAGAAGGCTAAGTTGAAGCTTCACAAAATCATAGAAGAGCCCAGGTTGGAAGGGACCTCCAAAGTCCGTCTGATCCAACCCTTTGTGGGAAAGGGAACCTAGACGAGATTATCTAGCACTCTGTCCAACTGCAACTTGAAATCGCATCCAATTGCATTTCTATTCAGTTCAGTTTTCAAACCTATGGAAGAAACTTGGTTCTTTCTAATGGCTCACACCTAACAAATAGCCAGCCCTGGGCTGCCTGAGCCCTATACCCAACCTGACCACAACACCTCTTCCATGTGGGAGTTATCTGGGAGAAGTCTGGTGGATGCCCCGCCCTACAAGTATGTATGCCAGTGAGGGCTGAAGGTCACCGTGCAGCTGAATCTGACCCTGCAGAAGGACAGGCTTGGGGACAGCAGGACTGCCCAGGGCACCGCAGTCACGAGGACCTGCCCAAGTTTCGTCATTTGTCCCATATCCTGTGTACTGCTGCAGTCTGGTCCTGCCTGTGTCCTTCACACTGTGCTTGAGGAAGGGAGGAAAGGAGTGGGAACTGCAGGGAGAGCAGCACTGCTCCTCCTCCCAGCAAGACTGTAACTGAACCTTGAGATGCAGAGGACAAGGAAATTGAAATTACTTATTCCATAACTTGTGAGGCAGGGTGTAGCTCTGTCCCCACTCTCATCACTGACACAACCTCCTATTGATTTAAATGGACTTAAGACTACCTCCTCAGAACCAGCCCTCCCTATACATTGCTCCCTGTGACAATTAGTGCATTGGGATCCAATTCACACATTGTGCTTGGCAGTGATTCCCCAAACTCTCCATGGCAAGAAGGTGATGCATTTGACCTGTTATTCATCAGAGTGTAAGATGATGATGTGTTCTTCCTGAAAGAGAGCTGGCTCAGTACTTTTGAAGGTTTCAGGTTGCGACTTTGGTGTCTTAACATGCTCAAGTCCCACACAGTCATCGAAAAGCTTTCGTGGCTCTGGCTCATTGGGCAGTCTCCTGCCTGTGCTGGATGGCTCCAAAGGCAGCACACTGTCCACACGGTGGTTTCTTCAGCCCAGGAGAAAACCCCAAAGCTCTATGTCTCCTCTGTTATTCTTAAAGCCCACACCAAATAGTATTATTTCCACATATAAGCATTGCAAGGTGAGCAAAATAAGATCAGAAATACCTGTTTTAGCTTTGATGCAGATAAGAACTTTTAAAAATAATGTGATGTTTAGTAAATGATTATAACTTCTTTTAACACAACTTTACCACTAATGATCCTAATTTGTCGTGTTTGCATTAAAGAGTGTTTATCCTCACTGACAGTCTTATGAATGTCATTGCACATGGATGTCATCATGATTTTAGAATAGCTCAGACTATAGAAATGACTCAGGCTTACTCTTGAAAATTCCCTGTGGACAGAAAACATTTTATCACCTTGGTAGTTATCTTTCTGTGCACTTGAGTGAGAAATCTGTGTTGCCAATTAGTCAGTTTAATAATGTTTGTCAAGATCTACTTATGAGCAACTGTGCAATAAAACCTGTTAATTATATTTTGGAAAGTTTCAGTGTGAAAACTGGATGAAAATGCTTTTGTTATAATTCAGACTTGGCACAGAGAGGAGCAGGAACACTAACTTACCAGTGTACATTGCAGATAAAGCTGCCACCAAGCAAATACCAAGAAGGACTATGGGTAGCAACAGAGAGGACAGGCTTAGCCCAGGGACTGGGCAAGAAGTGGGGAACTCCCCCCTAAAAAAGGGGAAAAAATGTCAGGAAGCCAGGCCTCTCTGGCTCTAAGCCTTACTGGTAGTTGTATGCATCAAAGATGCTCCACACCTAACAAAATCTGCATAGCTTCAGATGATGGGAGTTTTAATCAGTGCACCAATGGGAACTGGACCATATGAATTTCAGTGTGATATTTAATTAAACTTAACATTTTGTTTGATGTGTGAAATGTCAGGTTTCTTCAGGTTTTTTTGCATAAGTAACACTGAAAATGCTAAAAATGGGAAAATATCTTTAGCAGTCTATCGAGAAGTGCTGGACATTAAAGGCTTTTTCCTCATCTATTGTTAAACAGGAGAAATATTACAAGAGGTGAGCTTACTATATGACCTTATGCATAGCACTTTTACCCAGAATTCCTCCAGTGACTGTTGGGAGTCACCATAATACATCAGAAATTGGTGAGGCAGAAGTGGAAAAATCTTGCTAGTTTTTAAATCTTTCTCTATTGTGTATGAACTGGCCACAGATTATTAAAAAATTATTTTAGAAGTTGTAGAGAGTAGTAGGAGGATTAAATGCCTTCCTATAATAGTTTTGCTACTCACCGCTTCAAACAGCTGGATGTAATTTATTGCAGGACTACACAAAGTTTTCTAAGGATTGGAGATTTCCTTGTTTTTGAAAATTTAATTATGTTGGGATTATGCTATCTTTTTACACAGCCTGTGAGGGTAGTTTGGAAGATTCTGGAAAGAGAAGAAGTATAATAAAAAAGCTGACAATTTGATAAACTACTGTTTAAGTTACTAAATTCCATAACCTGTGTGTGTACTGTTGCTTTGGCTCCCCAAATTTGGACTTGACATTTCCTTGTTCCCAAATAAATTTCTTGTGAAGACATATTTTTGCAGCCTAAGTTCTACCTAAGTGCTTCCAGAAAGTCTTAGCCAGCAGGAAGCAATGGGCTCCGGACATAAATGGAATTTAATCCATTTTAACATCTCTCCACTTATACAAGGGGCAAAATATTTCTGACATTCCAATATTTCTGTAATAAATTTCCCATAACAGTGGAAGATATTTAGTGACCACAAAAATTCTCTGGAGGAAGGAGAAGGGGTAGTGGATGCTCACGTCCAGGCAGTCCTGAACAGAATATTTGAATCCCTTTCCACTCCTGACAACAGGTGACAGAAATGAAACCTTAGTCTTGTAGTTTGGGAAGGTAAATTCTGCCTAGAAACTCCAGGTGAGGCGAGAGGCTCACTGTGCTGAGTGGGTGATGAATTAATACCTTTCAAGAGTAATGAGTGCTTGAAGGTTGTGGCCACCTAATGTGGCGTGAAGGATTAACTTGTCCATGGCCATGCAGCAGGACATTTTCTGAACCAGCAGTAAAATTAAGGAAGCTGCATTTTCCCTGCAGTGCCCTCCACCCCACACTAACGGCTGCCCCGCAGCGAGGGGTTATAAATGGGGTGAGGAGCTCAGGAGGACAAATCCTGAAAGGCACATGCTGCTTCTGTGGCAGACCCGCCCGCCTCCTCAAAGCTCAGAGAGAAAAACTATGGTCCCAAAACACGGGCTGATCTGAAATTAGCAGAACTGTTGTAAGACACCCATTGCCTGATTTTACTATGTCATGCCAGGTTACTATAGGTTGTGAGACAGTGCATTGAACGATGCATTTTCTCTCAGGTATTGTTCAGTGGAGTAGTGATTTCCTTTGGCTTTTTTTCTGGGCATCATATGGATATAGTTTTTCTTAATACTTTATTTTCCTTTCTGATAATACCATTAGTTCTGCAGGTTCAGCTGGGCTGGATAAAAGCCCGATGTAAATAATTTACAGACAGCCAAGAAAGCATATTTAAATGTTTTCTGATAACTACTTCTTCACAATTAGTATCTAGATATTTTATTTTTTTAAAAATAAATGTTTCTTAATGGAAGTTTGAGAGTGTACAGCCAACATTACTCATGCTGTTTCTGCACTCCCATTTCAGGTAGGAAGATCTGCTCTGCAAGTTGCAGAGCTAATGTTAAAATCTACCAGCTACCCCATGTATGGTTTACTCTCCACAGAACTTAATCTGAAATAAAAGACACCTTTAGGCAGTAGACTTATGATTAGAGTGTCCAGTAGGTTTTCTAGACACTTGGGTAGAAACCCACTCTTTAAAACTGGAACCTGTACCAAAGAAATATGTCCAAGTCTATAAGTCACAGGATATGAAAGAACAGGTCTTTCTAATCACCACCACCAAAGTGCTCCAACGCTGTAAACACACTTACCTGTTCCTTGGAGAACCAGGTAAGACATACAGCCCTCCTTCCTGCTAAGTCACTGCCCTGGCAGCGGGGGATCCCACCCATGGGGAGAGGAGAGGGCCCAACCCTATGCAGGCTATAGCCTGGTACTTAGTGTATCCCCCCAGGATAAGAGAAACCCTCCACCAAAGCATCTTGCGTGAGCATGGACCATCAGAAAAAATATAGTTTCTCATTGCTTGCAAGCAAGGTTCTTGGTGGGTTTTGAACAGAAATTGAGTGTAAGTCTGGTTTTGGTATTCCCCACATAACTGTACCTCCCCCCATGTATTTAAAATCTAGTCAACCTATTTTTGTGACAGCTAGAAACAACTTATTTTGAGAACTATGAGAGATAAAAGTATGTGACTCATATTTCTAAAGGAACTTGCACAGCCCCATGCATTTAAATAACTATTATCAAATCTATTATAAAATATATGATAAACTATTACAAAATCCAGATGGAATAACTGTCTCCTGAGAATGAAATTTAATTAAGTGCTTGGAGACAATTTGAACTGGCAAAGCTTAAAATAAAATTAAAAACAATTATGAAATGCTCACATACAGTTTTGGATAAATTGAAAAGAGAATATTTAATTGATGAAAAGTAAATCAAAAGTATGTCATGGGATATGGGTGATAATGTATCTTTAAATAAAAAACAAAGATAATTAGAGTCTTCGAGGAAGAAGAGAATTAACATAGCATCCACAATGTCATAATTATTGCAAAAACCTTAAGTTCCTGGGAAGTGTTTCAGTGGTTGAAATATAACATCCAAGTATTCTTGAAACTGAAGATACGCTGGGATGGCTTAAGCCAGGTTCTTTAAGGGAATATTGACCTAATGCTTCTTTTGCACAACTTTTTTTGCCTTCTGACTTGCAATGCCTTAAAGGAGGGTTTTTTCAGAAGGTGGCTGGTTTTAGAGAGTTGTGAACACTGCATCGTTCCAAGGTGGTGCACCTCTGAACTCTGAGGCATGCCAAATCAGTTGTCACTCCTCGCAGCATTGACCCCCTATAAGAATTTCATGTTTATCTGGCTCCTCGATGTGGAAACATTTAAAAATTAATTCTGGGAACAATTGTGCTTCTCTCCAGCTCTGACAAGGCAAAATCATTCTGGGCTGCAGAGGAAGAGTGGCCATGGATTTGTTAGGATTTAGATCAAAATTCACACTGAAGTAGTATGAGCAAGGGAGGTCTAGTCACTAAAATCAAAAACACTATTCAGACCACCTTAACGTAAACACCCAACACCTGGCTGTCCAAATAGCTCTTTAAATTACATTGACAGTAATAACTTGTGATTTGGTTGTCTAAACATGAGTGTCCTGCCATTAGGGTGCCTTAAAGCATCCTGCCTGGCCTCCTGCAGTATTTGTTCCAAAAGGTCTTGAGTCTCATGTAACTCCTCCTGTCATATCTGTCAGTCCTGTAGAGATACCCTAGAGATACCCTGGATACCCAAGAGTATCTCAAATGGCACTGGATCCTTCTTATTAGGCAAATGAATCAAGTCCTAGAAGTCCACTGACACAGCGACAGTTTAAAACTTAGCACGTGTGTGATATGTGGGTTTTGATATCTTAATCTGCAGGTGAATCCCATCCATTGACAGGTTTAACTCAGCTGGCTACATGTAGGTGACCAATAACATCTGAGGACCCATAGGGTACCTAAGATATGCATGTGAAGCTGCAGATATGATGCAGGCTCTCTGAGAGGGCACCATCTTTCCCAAGTGGCAGCTGGAGGTCAAGGGTGTCGGGACCCTAGGTGCATCAGTGAGACTTAGTGGCCTTGACCAGCCTCGCCTGAGACCTCCACCCATGCCCATGGGCCCAGGAGCATTATTTAAGCCCCAGTTTTGGGGCTTCAATCCCTGCCTGAGCTACACTGGAGGAGTGCTGGTCTCCAGTTCAGCCACAGCTTTGCCCTGCCTAATCAGGCAGTCCCTTGATCTGGACTTCAACCCATGGACTGACTTGACCTTGACCTTGGCCCTGCCTCATCACTGTGATATTACTTTGTAATCTGGACTCTTGGTTGGACCTGGCCACCATCTCCGGGTCTGTTCTGCTTGGATATTGTGGGATGGACCCTGGCTGGCAAGGCCCTTGCCCTGCTGGCCCTGGGCTCCATTCAGCTCTTGGCTCACCTTCCCTTAGGGAGCAGCCCCACTCTTGCTGCTCCCTAACAAAGAGTGATACCCTGGTGTACCTTGCAGCTGAATCCTGCTCTAGAGAGTTGCAGTGGATGCTATGACTGCTTTCTGCAATTATATTAGCTCTTTTTAGCAGTAGAAGACAAATGACTTTTTCAGAGGAAGCAAAAATATGAATCCAAGGACAACATTGCTGTGACAGTTACTGTAAGGGTGCATCCTCCCCAACTCTTGGAGGTTTGGCTACCTGTGCTCAAGGGTACACTAGAGCCAGCGCGGCTCCATTATCTAGCTATAGACTTTCAGATCCAATTCCATGAAGAAGAAGAGTAGGCTGTATCTTGCCATCTTTGAAGCACTAGGGAACATTACTGGTAGCATCTTATCCAGACCCTAGGTTCAAAAACATCACGATTTCTTTCCTCTCAGGAGGAAATACTGAGATGTGGATAATTTGATTAAAGCTTCTAAAGGCAATCCATCACATGATACCTGAAATCATTGTCCAGAATAACTCAAGAGGACATTGACACCCCGACACAGTGCTGCAACACAAATGCATACCATCAGGAAAGACAAAGGAGGCAGTAAAAATGATCCTGTTTGGTACAAGGGAGAGAGGATTATGGACTCCTTTATGCTGTCTCTTTTTTTGCTTTGAGGAGTTCTGCAGCAGAGAAAAAAGATGGAGGATTATTTACAAGACAGGCTGTTGCAGCCCATTGACTCAGACCCTGTGCTATTGGCAGCTGAGAAAAGATATGCAGCCAGCATTGAATCATCTGGCTGCTATTCTCTCCATTTGTTCCCTGTCCAACTTGTATTTGAAGCATCTTTTTAGTACAGCTGGCAGCATGACTTCCATTGGGTGCCCTTTCACAACCAGGAAGGTTGTAGGGGAACAAGCCTTGAGGCTCAGAAGCTAGGCTGTAGCCAAATCTTCACTAAATAATACTAATTCTGTTCCTCAGAGCAGGCCTGGCCTTGCTGCTGAGTCTCCTTATCCTTTTTCTGGGATTCAGGGGCCCACTCTGTGCTCTTTTAGCATTGGGACACAATCCCTGAGCACTCACTTTGAGATCTCCTGGAAAAGAATTGAAAGGGCACCTGCTCCTTTCTGCCTCTCCATACAGTTAGGCTTAGCTCCATTTTTCCATCTCAGCAAGGCGGTGCTTGGGGTATGTCCTGACATGTAAAGGAGCATGGGCTGGGGAGCCAGTTTGACGGGGAACTGGGCACAGGAGAGTAGGGATAAGAGTTTTTCATGGACGCCCTTGCAGACTTTCAGCATCACTGGTTGATTCAGAGTCCTTCCTCCATAGCTGGACCAGTAGCTTGGTGCCATATGAGACCCTTTCACCTCGGGGCGTTGGTGCAGTGCTAGCAGTTAGCCATGCCTGGCTGCCCCAGCAGTACTGCCGAGGGATTCCAGTTTGTGGAGATGCATCTGGACCAATGACAGGTCCTTCCACTCCCTCCTCCTTTTTCCACTTTTAAGCATTGTTTTCTGTAGTAAAGAAAGTGCTGTCAGCCTTTTTTTCTTTTTCCTTTTTTTTTTTTTCTTTTCCTTTCCTTTTCTTTCTGCTATGTAAGAACAGAAGAATCAATGACCACAAGGCACCTACCAGTTTTGATTCAGCAGCAGCCTAAATATTTCACATTGGTGGTGCTGGTGTTTGTTAGGACATGTGCTAAAGGCTCATCCCCACACACACAGAGGACTGCAGAGGCAGAGGGCAGCGGGGGAGCCCCAGCGCCCCAGTCAGAGACATGAGCCCCTGCCCCGGCCCCCCAGGGTGGTTCCAGGAGAGCATCAGCCCCACAAGCCGGGTGAGACCCAGCACCGTGAGTCCCTGGGGGTGGGTCTCTGGGGCACTGCACAGAATGGGGGGTCCCTGCCCTGAGGGGTGAATCCCTCATTATGGGATGCTGAGAGGAGCATTCTGGGATTGTGCAAGACTCATTATGGGATGCTTAAAGGAGGAACCAAAGGTGGGGAAAGGGAGGGATTGAAGTGGATTGGGGAAGAAGCAGCATGGTGAAATAGAGGAAAAGGGGGATAAAAGGGGCCAGCTGCCTGTAAACAGTTTGCTGGTTGATATGTTTATCGGGCCATGCCCTGTGCCTGGTCAGCATGATCTGTCCTGTCGTCTATTGAACTCCATTTCTAACTCTTTTCCTGGTTGCGGGCTCTCTGTTCTCCACGCATGTGTGTGTTTGGGGTCTGAGTGCAGCACACTGGAGTCAGACCATGGGTCAGAGGCATCTCTGTGTCCATGGTGGCAGTGACTGGAGAGAGCAGAGTGTGTGTGTAGTGCATGGGTACGTGTGTCAGCATGTGATCGGCAGTGAACGTCAAGCCAGACCAGCCAGTGAGCTATATGGTGCCTTCCCTTTTGCCCATAGCAAGCTTTGAGTGTAACAGTCATGAGCATATGAAAGAGGAGGAAGTGCAGTGACTGCATTTGGTTCCTCTGCCTTAAGGGTGGAAGAGTTTCAGAGGTTCACTCACAGTGGGGAGAGGGGATCAGAGTCAGTGGCAGGGCAGCTGGCTGCTGGTGGTCAGAGTTGGGTTTTGTAAACAAAGCTTTCTCACTTGATAACATTTTCTCTGTTGTTCTGATCCAGTTTAAGTCACTTAATTCCAATTTAAAAAATTTTAGAGTATGGGCAACGTAACAGTTGACACCGATCAAGGCAATTCCTGGGTAGAGCAGGTGGTGTTTGTGCCACTGCATTTCTTGGGTGTACTTCCAAGAAAGCTATGATTCAGGTCTCCCCTTCAAGGAGGGAGGCCTGCAGTGGCACATGCTAAATCAATGTGCTGCTTGGATGCCCTCAGCACTTCTCCTGGGGTCCTCCCTGTGTCCCCTTCTAAGTGGAAGTTGGTGATTTGCACCTGCACGTTCCCTTCCTGTGGATGCTGTCAGACCCCTCAGGTCTCCCCTCCTCTGATTCCCCAGCCCAGCTGAGCTGCTGTGGTCTCTGCACCATGGGCAAGTTTCAGCTGCCCTCTCACCAGCTCCCCAGCCTGCAGTTCCAGGATCCCCAGGATCCACTGGCTCCTCACACCTGGTATTGGTGGTGGTGGGGGGGGGAGTGGAGGGGGCCAAAGAGTAGGGGAGACCCTGCGCAGAGGTGGGGTTTGCTTCTCAGAAAGGAGGAGCCCTACTGGAAAGGACTTTCTTTGGCTAGGATCTGTGCCCTGCTCCTGTCCCTTCCCCTGGGCAAGCTTGCAGGCTGTCCTCATGTAGTACCTGGGGTATCTGGCTGGGACCAGCCACCTCCAACGTCTGACCTGGGTTGCCTGGGCAGGGCAAACATGATCTGTGACTCAACCTCATCTTTTTTGTCTGTTTGGACACATTTTTCGTGGGCAGCAACCTTACTGTCCTTTTTAGAGCTACAGAGAGTTTCATATCTATTTTCTGCCTGCTTTTCTCTGCAGTTCTCAAGGTCTTTGTTTTCGTGCTTGGCTTTGGTAACACTAACGAGTGCTGGAAGGCTCCAGTGCACTTCAGTATGCTGGAAACTTTCTGAGGGGTTTTAGGACACTGACAAACTGAAACGTATCTGATGACTGCAGATGACTCCCTCCCATTTCATACTTTGTCTTCTTTCTTATGCAATGGGAGTGCCCTACAAGTAAAAACCACTCATCTCTCAATGATCTGAATTAGAGGCTGCAGTTAAAAAGGGAACTGAAAATTACCCATGTTAAATCAGATCCTTTCAGATTCCAAACTAAAGTCCTCATCTTGCTAAAATTTGTAAAAGTGAAAAAGCGCTGCTTAAGGTAGAGGGACGGCCAGACTAAAGGCTCCAGAGCTGCCAATTTTTTCTTGATTTCTGTGTCTTTTACCTTCTTTGCATAGCAAAATAACGCCAAGATGCATTTTAAAGTATAATTTATGAGACAATGAGTTGCATGCTCATGCATTAAAGAAGGTTAAAGCTGTAGCTGTTTAAAGTATATATCTCTGACAAATCAATGTAAACAGGTGCACATAATTCATAACAGAAAGATATAGCATATTGCATTCTTATGTGAACAGTTCAATACCTAATTCTGATTTCCTTAAATGCTTTTGATCTGCTTATGGAATATTTCTTTATTGTTCTTGATCTTTAACTAGTTCACAATCAGCTTGTGATTTGGTTAACTTTCCTCTTACTCACTTAAACTGTAAATAGAAGGATAAATGTGCAACTGCAAGTGAATTAAAGATCTCCTTTTCAAAATATCTTTGAGCATTTGCTTAATATTCACTGACTGTATTTTTTTTCTTTTCATCTCAATTAGGCTAAGCTGAGAGAAAAAACAACAGAATATGTGGTAAGATACTATAAAGAAATGCACACTATAAGAACTCAATAGAACCTATTTTCTGAAAAAACACCCTCAAAAATTAAAGTACATATCAGTGATACATTCAGATAAAAAGTCATAAAGCCCTTTTTTATAATTTAGGATATGAGAGTTCGTACCTCTTTTCCATGAACACAAGTCATTATTTTAGTGGACTCACCTTTGGGATTATTGTTTTCTCTCTTAAATGATTTCATCTACAAATTTCGTTATGGTTCCCATCTGGCATTTCTTATATAATGCTATGCCTTTGCTTTAGTGCATTCATTAAGGTAATTATAATTCAAAGTAATTTCTGAAAATAAGCCTGCATGCAAAAACTATGTTCCTAAAACTTTATTACTGTTTGTATTTATGTCACTAAAACTGTCAGGGCTAATGGCTCTGCACTGCTTGGCTTTTTTCTGTTTGTTAAAATGCTCTTGCCACTTGTTATTTCAGACTTATTGCTCTGATTGTCTAGGAAGAAGAAATAACAAGGTCTGCTAAGAGGATTGAAAGGCACTGGAAGTGCCCTACATTCTTTTTAAAAGCAAAAAAGCTTTTAAAATCAAATAACTGACTGCTTTTAAATCCAGCTGTGAGATCTCATAGTTAGAGCCAGCACCTAGAAAGCCCATGACAGAAAAGGTAACCACAACAGTAGCACTGAATTTCCTCAGTGGTTTTATCCAGTCCTGTTCCTACAGTTTCATGAGCAGTTTCTCCCTTCATCTCATCCCAGTTTCCAGCTGGTAGTTTAATACCTTGAGTTAAATGAGCTCCTCCCGGTAGTAAATCACTGAGGTCAGTCTTCCCAGATGAAGACTCCTGTAAATTGATTGTGTGGTAGCTGCTGGATACATGGCAAAGAGAAATCCATAAAAAAAGAATTTCCCCCTGGAAAAAGACTAGGCTTTGTCTAAATGTTAATTTTTCTGAGCTGCCTTCCCAAGTGTGCCTTCACATTTTTCTCTAGTCAACGTTGCCTTTCTTACAGATGTGGGACATCATCCTATTCACTCTATTTCAGCTTCCTTTCTCTTTTTTTTTTCCTTTTTCTTTATTTTATTGTTTATTGTCCTTTCTCCCATTTTAACTCGCCATATTTCTTTTGTTCTTTCCATTGCAGTAGCTCATTATTTCCACTGCTTTAATCTTTCTTACACTCCCCCTGTATTTCCCTTATCCCTCTTCACTGTAGCCATCACTGTTTCCATGATCTTTCCCCCCAGGTGCCAGATCCCCTAATTTTGAAACTCTCCTATTTTTAGTTTCTAAGTCTCATCAAACTCAGTGAAGAGCTGCTCAGACCCTCCCCCTACAATTGTCTCAGGGAATTTCATGACTCTCCTTGCCCTAGCTTGGGTGGCAATCTTACTTCTTGTATGTGATCCATCACCACCACATAACTGGATAAGTCTTCTGAGAGAAGAAGAGCTAGAAAATGAACAGATTTTTATGTTAGGGATAAGCTTTGCCTGTAAAATCTACCAAGTATAAATAAAACCTGAGAGAACAGCTTATTTTGCTAATGCTCTAAAGTCTCATTCAGAGTAGAGTCAACTTTTATTTTTGCTCTATGAATTTCTCAACTGCAGCTTTGTAGTGTGATTTCTGAGACCCGTACTTCATGAAAAAACACATTCATGAGAAATCTTCTTACCTCTAGTGATATTATTTTTCCTTTGTACCTCAGAATGGGTACATTAATGTCACAAAAGACTGAACCAGCAATTCCTCCACTGACAGTTTGCTGAAATACCTCTTTTCCAAAAATTCAGACCTCCTCCAAGTAAGCAACTAAGCCAAAGGCAATTACTGTTACTCTCCAAGGGAAATATATTAATGGATATGGTCTTGAATGCATGCAGGAGGATTTAATCCTTGAAAGTTTAATCTTTTATAATGAGATCTGAGCATCAGAACCCATAAAGCTGAGAATATACACAGACATAAGATGTTCATCACTCTGGAGATATCAAGTTGAATATATATTGGACAAAAGGGTGTTATCAACAAATTCAGCACTGATGAAAGCTTTTGCACATAAGTTATTTACTTCTGAGACAAGGCTATCTCACTCATTTGGATGAGTAACTGTAAACAGTTTCTCTGTGAAATGCTATCATGCTTGATGTATTTTACAGCCAGAAAAGTGTATTATATTTTAATATTTCTTCTTTGTGTGGCACATTCTGAAATAACTTTTCTTCATTTCCCTGTATTTCTCATTAACATTTCTATCTATTGTGTTTAATTTAATGCTATAATCTCTGAAGTCCTGTTAAAAACAGTCAACATCACAAATATGTATTGACATTAAAAAAATCCAGTTTCTGGTCAGGTTATGCCCCTCATATTACTAGAACAACTTCGGCTCTCAGAAAGAGATATTTGTTTGCACAACTGTTGCTTCAGATTATCTGGTTAAATGACCTTGTAGCAATATTTAGCAGCTTTTAATAATCCACTGTTTTATGAATGGGAGAAAAAAACAGACAAGCAAACAAACATGTAATGAAAGCCATTGATCTTTTCAAAAGCTTTTTCTTTAAATCAGCTCTTCTTAATTTGGAAATTTTCAAAGCTGCTAGCTGTAATATTATGTTTAAAAGAACTCTTCCTAATGCAGAATTTCAATTACTTTGTAATAAACTAAAGAGAACGTATTTGAAGGAAGTAACCTAAGGCAACTTGTTTCAGCAGGTTGAAGATCAGGCCCATTCAGCACTTAGAGGAGTGAAATTTGATTAATACTTCCCAGTTCAGCAGAGATACTCCACAAGACTGTGTCTGTGTTCTTATAGAATAGTGCCCACTGAAGCCCCTTGAAGATGAATTCTTCAACTATCCAGACTGTTTCAATCCTGTGAAATTCTGGGGACCTCTTATGTGTGGTCTAGGAGAGCTGGAACCCTTGAGAAAGCTGCACAGGGAGCCACTGCTTCTCATTGTGCACCCTTGAAATACGTAAACCAAAAGGCCAGGCATGGCAGGGTCCTCATCACCTATGGAGTTGAGTGCATGGGCTAACAAGTCTCTTCACCAGCTACACCCTGGTAAACATCTAGCCTTCTTAGTTCATCAGAGAACTAGGGTGTTTTACCAGTGAGTTGCATAGCAGAAGGGTTGCTCTCCTGAATCTAAAATGAATCCCACTGAAAGACTTTAATAAGGGAGGACTACATGCACAACTACAGCTCCAGCTAGAAACTACCTTCCTCTTAAATGACTTGGTTGATAGGCAGCACAGCTACAACACTGACGCTTTTCAAGACCTTTGATTTATAGAGACAGTGTGCCCTGCTGAGGGCTTCTGTTCTGCCACTGCTGGCCAAATGATGAGATCAACATTGTCAGAAGACCAAATTTTACATAACAACCTCCCACACTGTAAGAATATTAGAGTGACCATTATGGGCTAGACCTAAGGTCTTGTCTTTGAAAATAACCAAGTGGTTGACTTGGGAGAAATATGTTACATAACAAGACAACTGTATGTAATAGTTTCACTCTGTGCTAGCCTCTGTTTTGCAGTCCAAGATATTATCTATATATTTAATAATATTTAATGGGTTTTTCTTCGACTAACTTATTGAGATTTCCCTTGAATCCAGCCTACTAGAACAAGCTGACATGGTATTGGTCAGTGACAGATCATCTAGATGAGCAGTGGGATGAATATGAAGCTCTTTGGCCCTATCGAGTGTGTGGTTGGACTGATTTATGCTCCATTTCTCCAAAAGGGCTACTCAGTCTAGCTGCACCATTTTTAACCAGGTCACAACAGTATCCACACTCAATGTGTAAGAACATCGGTATAGATTGGATCACTACAGAATGAACATAGAAATTGATATAGAAACACCAAATAGAAATATCCTTTATCTGGATACAGAACATCTCATGTTGTGTGTGCCTTGATGGCCTCATTTGTTCATCTCCATGCTGGTACTCTGCTACTCTCTCCTCTTTCTGCACTTGGGTTGCTGTGTAGGTGAACAGTACAAGGACAACATGGATCATGACTCCATGCGACTAACCCACACTGCTTTTCTCCCATGTCAGGTGTTGAAGGATTTGGTGCGTCAGTGCACAGCAATGGTACAGTTCAGTGCAGTCTGGATGTTTCAGAATGGCCTGCCCCTTTCTTGGTGACAACATGCTTACAGATGCCACTTCTGCAAGTGATCTCCCACCTACTTCTTAGCCCCATTACTTCCAAGCTCTGTCAATAGTTAGCTAAGCAACGAGTGTGGCAGTTAGTGGGTGGTGGATCATAGAGAGCTGGCCCAGGTGATGGTGGGAGGGCTTTGCCCTGAATCTGGTGTGAAATGTTTTTCCATCCTCTTCTGAGTAACCACTGTGTGGCAACCGCTGGCCTTTAGCCACCACTCCATGAGGGCCCCCAGTGCAGGGACCTGTGGAGCTAGCTCTGACGCTATGGTGGATGTGCCTGGGGTATACCAGCCCTGCAAATCAGTCCTGGGCTTCCCTGGAAAGTGCCAAGTGACTGATGAACTGAGGGCAACAGTCACAAACATTTCACTATTCTTATTTGTGGAATTACTTGTACAAAATTTTAATCTCCCATGGACTTCAACAAATTTCCTTCTTGCTTGTGCAAAGAATGATAGCAGTCATAGAATCATAGAATCATAGAATCATTAAGGTTGGAAAAGACCTCTAAGATCATCAAGTCCAACCATCAACTAACACCACCATGACTCCTAAACTAGCCCCTGGAGTGCCACGTCTACACCTTTTTTGAACGCCTCCAGGGTAGACGACTCCACCACCTCTCTGGGCAGCCTGTTCCAATGCCTAACCACTCTTTCAGTAAAGAAATTCTTCCTAATGTCCAATCTAAACCTCCCCTGATGCAACTTGAGGCCATTCCCTCTCGTCCTATCGCTAGTTTCTTGGAAGAAGAGTCCAGCACCCGCTTCCCTACAACCTCCCTTCAGGTAGTTGTAGAAAGCGAGAAGGTCTCCCCTCAGCCTCCTCTTCTCCAGACTAAACAACCCCAGTTCCCTCAGCCGCTCCTCATAAGACTTGTT
>WAAD01011095.1:140085-168112 GCA_013389945.1 Fregata magnificens | reverse complement strand
GCTTCCTCCTGGACTGTGGGGGATTTCTTCTGCTCACGGTCCCTGTCTTCCACCTCAGGGGGCTGAATACCCTGGGGATAACTGGTCTGACTATTAAAGACTGAGGCAAAGAAGGCATTAAGTACCTCAGCCTTTTCATTGTCCTTGGTGACAATGTTCCCCCCGGCATCCACCAGAGGAGGGAGACTCTCCCTGGCTCTCTTTTTGCTGTTAATGTACTTGTAGAAACATTTTTCATTATCTCGTACAGCAGTGGCCAGATTGAGCTCTAGCTGGGCTTTTGTCTTCCTGATTTCCTCTCTACATGACCTAACGAGCTCCCGGTACTCTTCTTGAGTAGCCTGCCCCTTCTTCCAAGCGTGATAGACTCTCCTTTTTTTCCTGAGCCGCACCAAGAGCTCCCTGTTCAGCCAGGCCGGTCGTCTTCCCCGCCGGTTCGTCTTACGGCACACGGGGACAGCCTGCGCCTGCCATGACTATAAGGACAGTTTAGTCAGAAGGCAGCCAGTACTCACCCCTCTGTATAAATACCACCTGCTTCCCTCTGTAAAGGATTCCCTCATAGCTCTGTTTGGAGAAAATAACTGTTGATTTGGAGAAGATTTCCACTGTTGATATCCAGCAGTGGGAACACACAGACGCCAGAAAGTGCTTTTTCCTGGTCCCTTAAGAGTTAACTCAGTTTTTGTTGAGATGTGCCACTCAACTCCTCTCTCTCAGGATTCCTCTAGAAAGATTTAGCACATCAGCAAACTGAGCACAGGAACACCGTAGGACTAAGCCCAAGCCCTGCCAGAGACTAGGAAGAGCTGGGCCATGAGCTCAGCAGACGTCTCTACCTTATGCTGGACACAATGCAACCCCTCAGGGGTTTGTTCTCCTGCTCTCAGGGATCAAGTCACTCCCTGACTCTCCAGAGCTATGTCTGGGATCACAGTAACAGGCCATGAAGGAAAGTGAGAGAGAACGACTTCTTCTTCTGGGCTCCCCAAGAAGGGACAGGGAACTGCTGAAGCAAGTCCAGTGGAGAGCTACGAAGATGATCAGGGAACAGGGTCATCTCTCTTATGAGGAAAGGCTGAGAGACCTGGGTTTGTTCAGCCTAGAGAAGAGAAGACTGAGGGGGGATCTTGTTACTGCTTATAAATATCTGAAGGGTGGGTGTCAAGAGGATGGGGCCAGACTCTTCTCAGTGGTGCCCAACGACAGGACAAGGGGCAATGGGCACAAATTGGAACACAAGAAGTTCCACCTGAATATGAGAAAAAACCTCTTTACTGTGAGGGTGACAGAGCACTGGAACAGGATGCCCAGAGAGGTTGTGGAGTCTCCTTCTCTGGAAATATTCAAAACCTGCCTGGACGTGGTCCTGTGCACCCTGCTCTAGGTGAACCTGCTCAAGCAGGGGGTTTGGAGAAGTTGATCTCCAGAGGTCCCTTCCAACCCCAACCATTCTGTGATTCCGTGATTCTGCAATTCTTATAGACAACACACACTCTGCTGTTTCACAGGCAGGACCTTCTGCTGGTCCTGATTGCTTCTTCCCATGGACAGATGGTGGTGCAGCCGTGCTGGGCCCTGGGGAGGAAGAAATCAGGGCTGGTGTGGGAGTCCATCCTCTGTCCTCTGTCTGGCCTTGTGCCCCTTGTCCCCCAGAGGCGTGTGCATGCCTAGCCACCAGTCAGTACCCCTGCCTCATGCTAAGTATTGCCACCAGTTCAGCCCACTCTGCACCAGTTCTCATTATGTAGCAGCATCAAAATTGGGTCATACTCAGCTCTGGATCCAGCTGTTTTTCTTCTTTTTTGCTTATCATGGATCTTTTCTGGTGGAGATGTTAAAAAGTAGTAAACCCTTTAGATGACGTGGAAGTCTATGTTGTCTTGGGGTGATTAAGGGCTAAGAGGCAAACTGCTGATTTGTGAAAGGGAGGGAATATTACTTTTAAATATAAATTCCACCCCCCTCTTTTTGTTTGATCCAGAAGATGTTAAAATGCTCTGAAAGGCCATGGTTTAGTTCTGAAAAACAAACTCACAAATATTAAGTAATGTCAGGCTTGTGATATGTAATAAAATTCAGCATGTGTACATAGCTGGTTTTTTTTTATCCTGAAGAACTCATTCATTACACCAGGTGGGAACACAATGTGGTAGAATTAAGAGTACTTGAGAAACCATAAATATAGCTGTTCCTAACTTTTGTGTGCTTGAATATACAACCTTAATATCTTTTTTTTAGGAGATTTTTGTGTGTGGAGAAATATTTATTTGCATTACAGTAATGTCCAGAAGCCCCAGTTTGGATCAAGCTTATTTATTGTCCTGTAGATCAAAATCATAGTCATTGGTATTGGAGTGAAGATTACTTGCTCTAGCACAACAAAAGGCCACTGAAGTCAGAGGAGAGCAAATGGCACTAATACATATGCCACTGTCCCATCCCATCTGAAGGCACCTATCTACAACTCCAGCCTACTGACCTCCAGTGCAATAAGCCCTGCAAACCATTTCTCTTGCCCATGTAGAAATGTGAGGTTGCCAGTCATGAATAATTCACATAGTCCGCAGAGACTCCTGAAACCCAACAGCCAGTTCATAGTGCTTTGGAGCCCCTGAATCCTCCATGTATTGAGTATGTGCAATATTACATATAGGAGCTGTGTAACTTTATATATTATGGTTTAGATCAAGTTTTTCTGATTAATATTTCACAATTTCTAATTTATGAAAATAGATCCTCACCACTGCTGAATCACTGCTCGCGATTCAGTGCTATTTTCCACTGCTTTCCCCTTTCTCACTACCCGTTCACAAAAAGCAGAATAGCAAGGTTTTTCCATAGCCTCTAAGTATACTTGTTCCCTAATCTTCACTGTTTGCCACTGATTGCACTTGCCTGCTTGTGATGTGAGGTGAGAATAAGAGATGCATCCTCAGCTAAAGAAAACAAAGTAAGAGCTCAGCAGAGTAGGCAAGTAAAAGTGGATTTTTCTTTTTCCATAAAATTGTTCTCATTTTTCAGAATGCCTTGCTGAGAAACATGTTCAGTTAATTAGATAAATCCTCTTCTCCATTTTAAACAACTTTAAACATAATTTGAAGCCCTTGCCAAGAAAGTCCAACTCACTTTGCATGCATGTTTAAAATAACATTATATTGTATGAGGAAAAGTGAAATCCAGCTACTCATAATGTCTATGTCATATGAGTTAATGAATGCCATCTCTAACACCCTGTCCAGCAAAACTGGTGTTGCACCTGTATCGATTGCTATTTCCTGGAGTATTACTCAGGGTGGTGCTGCTTAGTGTCCCTGGAGAGGAAAATGGTTCCCTTCATGCAGCAGCAGATCTTCTAATCAATCTTCCGTGACAACTCTGGTTTTTTTTTACAGATATATTTTGTTCTGGAAGAATTTTTTTCCTCTACATAATTATGATTTTTCAGGATCCTATCTGATCACAACATCAGCACATTCATCCCTTAGATACGTTTCTGCAGTGTTATAAACCCAGAGGAAGGAAACTACATTTAGACTTTTGAAGGTATACTGAGAACACTCTTCTCCACAGTGAGAATTTGTTCTTTTTCAAATTAGTATTTAAGAAGTAATTGTACTAAAAGTAAACAAAGAAACCCTTGACAAAAAAATCGGGGTATACTTGTATAGTTAATTAGCTACTTGGCAGCCATCAGAAAACATCATTTTTATTTCTGTAAACAATGACTGGTATTTTAGAAGGCATTTGAGCATCCTAGCAATGAAATGGATGAACAGATACTAAAGTGCAAATGTGTTTTCTGAAGTATAACAAAATGACAAGTTGCAGAGAAGCAGAATAATTGGTTGGTTAGTTACCATACATTGCACTACAATTCCCATTATCAAAACCGTTTTGACCTTGTTTTAAAGCATATGCTATATCCAAACTAGCCACATACGGTGTTTCTTTTATATATTAAATATATTAAATACACACCTCAGATCTCCTTGCAATGAAGTTTGTTTTTTTTTTTTTAAGAGGAGACAGTAAAGTTGCTTCAAATTTTATAATGAAAGTTGCCAGTACAGTTATACAGTCCTAAGGGGGGATGTGGGGCTTGTGCTTTCCTTCTTTCAATTTATTTAAGAGGAGAGTGAAGATTTCTCACTGTTTTGACAGTCCATCTCCCTGTTCAAGCTTCAGTACAGTGAGAACATTATCCTTTAATCCTTTAGTGTTCTGGTCATTATGGGCAGCTTAGTTTCTGAACAAAAATCCATACATGCTTAAGCAACATTGCAAATTTGAAAAAGTGATGAAGAAAATGCAAATTACAAAATAAATGCAAATATCATTATATCACAATTATTGGAAAGTAATAGCTCTTAGTTATTACTGAGCAAGTGCAGAGCATGGGACCTCAGTCTTCTACTCCCAGCTTTTTTGTTTTTACACAAACTGTGGTTGCAAGTTCCAGTGCTTACAGACCCATTTATTCATCTCTTAGTATCATTACTCACCTCGTATCAGAGCAAGATGTTATTTTAAAGCAAACTAGTTTTATTTTTGCTTTTTAACTTGAACAGATGTTCTGTTAATTCAGTGTAGTTGGTCTTCAATGTCAAACATTAATAAGCTGAAACGAAGTAGCCAACTAGTTTTCTTGAAGCCTGTTCAGGTTACCTTACAGTGGAGTAAGGAATTATGTCTCTAATGTGCCATTCAAAAGCAGAATAGACTCCTATGGAGATTGCAGTTGTTCTTTCCTATATGAGAGAAGTCCCTTTTGAGGGCAAATCTAAAGCACGTTTTGGACAACTGGCTTACAACACAAATACAAAACCTCAATAAAACAAAGAAAAGAAGGACAGACAATATAGGTATTTTGAAACCTCAAAAATTGTTTTGGAGTGGTGAGGTGAAGCTAACTGGAAGGAGTGGAGACAGTTCTCATTTCTTCCTTGTGCCTTTCAACACATATAAAAGGTATTTGTCAGATTCTTGGTTCTTACAATGAAGTAAGTAGTCCAGAGACTGTATCAAATGTATTCCACGGCATGATGCTTCATAAAGTTCCTGAGGCAAGTAAGACCATGCCCTGTTGAAAGGGGCTTTCCTAAAAGAAAGAGTGCCATCATTTAGGACAGGGGATACATCGGAAGATTTGGGAGGAAACTGCTGACTGTTGGGGCCTCTGAAAGCAGCACTCCTCTTCGCACAGTGCTGGGTGCTTAGGGATCGGTTTTGGGACTGTAGATTCCCAGAGCAGAGTGCTGGGACCTGTGTGTTAAAATCAGTATCCCCCTTAAATTTTAAACTTCAAGGTTTCACAACCTTTAGTTTTGTTCTGCATTGAAACATGAAAGAACTGGCTGAAAACCAATGAGAGATACTCATCTACCCCCAACTATGATTTCCCTAGGACTTTGGTACCAAGAGTTGAAGTGCAGACTGCCAGACCAACATGCTAGTTGTAAAGCTGCAGAGATCCTACCAGCCAGGGGGGACTGAGCAGCATCAGAGAGTGAAGAAGAAGTAAGCCATAAGCTTTCTTGGTTTGTTAAGTCTGAAGACACTGGAGTCCTGACATAGAAAAAACCCCACCTTTCTAGGTGGAACATCAGTGAAGGAGTCAAACGAGGGAAAAGGCTATGGTAATTGAGAGAGTCTGGTTCCTAAACTGACCGGCTTTAAGATCCTCCATGGAGTAGACTAATCAACTTATCGACTTCTAACAAGAAATGCCCCTAGCAAGGAATCATTTGTTTAGAAAAGACTCCATGGTATGGCATTTTGTGGAGAGTAATGACACACAATATCTTATATGAATGCTTCATACTGAGCGTATAAAACCAAAGAGCAGTTGACTGAAATGGTTAAAGTGCTCTGTGAAAAAAAAAATTAAAAAATAAATCTGATCCATTGGAGCCTATTGTAACACTCATATCCTCACAGAACAGAACAGATTTGCACTCTCAGTGCCATCTGGAATGCAATTATGTTAGGAGTTGCTAAAAAAATACAAACTGACTATTTCATGAATGTCTATAGTATGATCCTTCCTTTTTCTATTTTTTCTATTCACATCCTCTTTTCAGTTAAGAATGGCAACTTTAAAGTCATTGTGTGAATGTCGCATTTGCTTACTGTTCAGATCAGAAAGAGTAATAATGTTTGTGGAACAGATACATGAAACATGAAAGATAACTTAAAAGGAGTCTCTCTGTCATTGAGTTGATGGCCTTTAGTAAGATAGCTGTAACAGATGCTGCTTAAACTTGCTAGATTATATATTCTTACAAGTAAAATGAACATCAGGTATGTATGATCAGTCTTTTACAGGTGTTTAAAATAACATGCCTAACATGCAAATCATGAAAAAAAAAATCAGTTAAAAGATAAGAATATCTTTTTTACTGCTGGAAGGGAGCCCACAGTAGGTTCATGTGGTTGCTCAAATTGGTTATTACAATTACAGTTCAGTTTTAAAGCAGCCCCGCATTTGATTTGCAATTAAAAAACTCGAGTTTTTATCTTTCTCAACTATTTGTTATTCACAAGAAGTTGTGGAATAGTTTTGCATAAATAAGTTTCAGACTCAAGGCTGTTTGTGAAATGTTCACTTCAATGATTCAGTAATTGTGATTCATGTTTTGTAGCTGATCACTCAAAGCACATGGTATTGTTCCCCTTCTATGAGAGGAAGACATATAATGGCAAATGTATAACTCACTTTCTGAATGGATGGAAAAAAATAGAATAAAATTTATGAAAACATCAAGTCTCACAAACTTTTTAAGATTTCTGGTGTGTGTTTATATAGTCATAGAAAACAAGCAAGATGGAAGAAATAAGATCATAAATATTTAATAATTAGTCCCCAAACAATCCAGAGGTGACACATTTTGCTCTGGATGGTCTCAAAGTTTGCAGTGTTAAATTCTTTTCATTCTTTAAGCCTTTCAGATTTTTATCTGGTTTATCCCATGAATGTCTCCATCTGGAGGACACGAGTTACATGGAACTGGAGTTAGAAAGATGTCTTGTAAGGCATACAAAATAATTATGCCCAGATTCATTCCACCAAAGTTTAGGCATTTCATTCTTGGATTTACTTGCACTAAGGGAGGGAAGCACTAAGAAAGCTGAAGCAGTGTTTTCGACTGATTCACTGAGCAAAAGAAGAAGAAAATAATTTTGATTATGATTTCCAATTCAATAAATCTCCCCAGAAAGAACCATCCCCCAGGTGGTGCATAGGCCTCCAGCTGCAACCTGATTAGATTGAATCAAAGCAGCCCTATCTGGATCCAGAGTGAAGAACTTCCCTGAAATCTGTATGTTGAATGCTTAGACAATAAACTTGCAGGCGCCAAAAAGGGCTCAAGAGGAATGATTCATGTCTCTGTGATTTTGAGTTTTAAGATGTAAGTGTCTAAACCAGAGCTAGTCACTCCAAAGGTCCCTTCAGCCACCGGAGAATAATAGACGATTCTATTTTAGACATCCTATTTTAGATTAAATGACTGCAGAGTCATTAAGATGGCCTGTTTCGCTCTAAGGTTTTCTACACTGTGCTTATCTAGGGTTCGGTTAGATGACTCTCATTCCTGTTTGCAATATAGCTCATCCATACTGGGAGTTCTGCTGTGAGTTTTAAGGCAGCAGATTAGACCCTCAACTTCTTGAGGCTTTTCCATCAGTACTATGTAGCTGCCTCAGGCATATCAATGCCCTGCAGGAGACAATGCCAAAATAATTCTTTGTTCTAAGTTATTAAGCACAGATTGGGCATATTATTCTGGATTTAGTAATCTTGCTCTACAAAGATCACTTCTTTAAATTTATCTAGGTCTTAGGGTGCAGGTGAGCTAAATAGTTCTATACAGCATTACATAACATGGGTTTTGCAGAATTCCCTACATGCCTTTCATGAGGAACTCAAAAGACTGATCCCACTCTGTAGGTACCAGGGTTGGAAGGGACCTTTAAGGGTCGTCTACTCCAGCACCCCTGCAATGAGCAGGGACACCTTCAACTAGTTCAGGTTGCTCAGAGCCCCGTCCAACCTGACCTTGAATGTTTCCAGTGTTGTCTTATTTCAGAAGGAACAGGACCCACATGTTTTAATAAATGTGTTGTCATCGTGCTGGTAGGTATGCATTGGTAACGCACAAGTAAACATGTCACATCATAACAATGAAATGCGAAGGAAAAGCAGCCCAGATGACCTGGTGGAGCATTGCAGCTTAACCTTCTTCTCAGATCTTATGTCAGGCAAAGACTAATGTACTTATACTTCAGAGCAAAGCCCTTGAAATAGCATTTCCATCAGGAACCCTGAAATGGCAGGAAAGAAATACAGTCTGACAAGGGTTTTGTTTCTAATCACTAAACCAAGTACTGATGTGTTATCCATGACCACCAGTACTGTTTACATGCTTGGTTGCTGTAGTGATAGCATCATATAAATACTGCAATTAAGACTGAATCCTTCTGGCAGCAGAATTGGTTGTCAAGCAGTTTTTAATTGCTTGTTTACAAAATCCCCTATAGTTTTCTGAGCACAGGGCCCAACAAAATAGGAATAGACCTATAGAAAGGCTCCAGCATTGCCTTTCTGTGTAGAGGAGAGGAACTGATTCCAAGTTACAGACTAAAAAGAAAAGGAAAAAAAAAAAGAAGCCAGCTCAATCAGATGGTCACTGGCATGGCTGCTCCTCCCCTGCAGCTGCACAGGTGGGAGATGGGGAGTTGCTTCTCCACTGCCGGGCCCCAGAGCAGCCCTGAGATGCTGTATGAGGGGGCCCTCTACAAGTCACAGACCTGCAGCCCCTCTTCTTGAGCCAGGGTTTGGTGTGACTCCAGAAACCCCATGAAGTAAGGATCAACACACTTTGCTGAGTCAGAAACCAAGGTCCATCAGCAATGACACCTTCCCCAGCATCCCAGGACTGACTCACTGTCTCAGGTGTGGGTGTCAGCTCTGAAACCTCCCTGCAGCTACTAGAAGGGATATAAACCTTCCTGCTAGACATCCTGCTAGTCAGTGCAACCCATTGATTTAGGCCACTTGCAGCAGTTAAGTGCTGCTCCAAAGCTATTTTTGAGCCCCAGTGCTGACCATTGCTAGCCTCCTCCGTGGAAGGACAGGAATATGCCTGTCAATTTTTATATAGCTTGAATAAGTATAGGAGACTTATTTTGTATGCTACAATCCCCGTCCTTAGTTTGGTCGCTGGAGATGAGGAGTGGAACCAATGGACAAAATTATTTGCTACTCTCTTATGGTTTCCCTGTCCTTTCTGTCGGGATTGCATTGTGTTATGCTCAGGTCAGAAACAACCAGCTGGTTCACTAATATGATTATTTGTTTTCTTTCTCTCTCATCACCTTATCATAATGCTGGGACTGTGCTGCAGATACTAACACTTCTCAGATGTCTGAAGGGAATGTACCATGTGGCCTTTGCCCTGATGTGAAATTTGTCCCAAGTGTGCAGCAAGAAACTTAAAGTATTCTTTCTACAACGTCTCCAAGGTTTTTCAGGAGCCTTTCCCTGGAAAAGAGCCTCTTCTGTGTATGCTGGCGTGGGAATGGGGGAGGTGAATCTGGGACAACATTAACCTGTTTCTGCAATGCTATGAATGTTCAGCTGTTTTGCATTTTAAACAAATGTTTCAGATCTTTTTATTCCAAAAAGGAAAAAAAAAAAAAAAGATTTTTTAAAGTGTGAATGATTAATAACTATTCTGTTTCCAAAAGGAAAGTATACATCCAGCTACTGTGCTTTTTCCCTCACACAGGGACAGATCTTGTCTAGGTCTATTAAAAATTTTAAGTGTTTGAGTTTACAAACCTAACCTGGTAAGCCAGAATCCTACACAAGAAATTACTAATCCTTGCCCAGAGTACAGGATGAGGTGCATTTCAAAACAATTAGTAGTTTGCATGGGAGTTGCCATATGCTAGGTGGTTGGAAATACTTAGTATCTGAAACTGGATCTCATATTCTGGACTTGTCTTCTCTCTTCTACAAGTTTCTGACTTTTCTGCCTTTCTTTGCCCAGGTTTAAACTGTAAATCAGTCTTTTAAGATTTTCTTTTTCTTTTAATTATTTTTACAATTAGCAAACTGTCATTTATTTTCAGCTTGCTTGCCTTACTTAGAATCCTAATTGTCTTTGCTAAAATCTTCCTTTTGATTAGCAGACTATATTTTACCTTGCTAATTGAACACCTCTACACAGGAATGTTAGGTGAGGAAATGAAACTCTCTGGAAAAAAAACATATTGTGCTGGCGAGAATTGAATGTGCAAATAATACTTTATCACTCAGCACATTCAAATTCTAGAATATTTGTTCCCTGTGTGAGTTCAGTGGCATTGAACAGATCCTCCCAGGTGCAATTGGCCTACTGGGGCTTTTCCACAGTTTTGGGAGGCTGGGTAGGAAAAATATGATGAATAGGCAAACTGGAGAGGGAGCTGAGGATGTGCAGAGCAGCTCCTTCTGCCTGCATGCCCTGTGGGTCTGCATTTCACTGGGCTCATTAAATGACTGCTTGGTTTTGCTTCACAGACTGGAATTGAGTTGCAGGGTGTCATGTGAAAAGCTGTGGCTTACTGCATCCCATATAGCATCTTCTGCTTCTGAAACAGGCACTTGTGCGACTTTCTGTCCTGTTATTGCACCTGTACTGTGTTCTCCTGCCTATTACTAGTATTACTAGTGCCTGCACCACAGACCACATCATTCTAACATGAATCACCTAAAGGACATGTCTCTCTGGCAAATGTAGCTCTGATCTGAGACTTACAAAAAAATGCACACTTGATCTTAGGAAACTGAAAAGATAATGTGAACAGAAGCATACCATGAATAAACGAAACTGTCTTGATCCACCAGCTGGAGATAGGTCTGCAGTTTGTTATGACGTATGTGATAGGGAATGCAAGCAATGATTACTGAAGTACTAAATTGTCATTAGAAAGTGACATTCTTGATACAGAAAGATACTGCATAAGTAACACCCATCATTTTTGCACTGAATATTTTGCTTACCCTAGTGTTGAACTCTAAGAACATTAAATAATTGATAGTGAAATGCACTAGCTCTGAACCAGATTGAAATCCTGGTGATAGGTGAGGACAAGACCTTTCCCTTTTTTTTTTTTTTTTTTTGGCTTGTGTATGTATTGTCACATCTGTTCTAATGAAGTCTCCTGCTGGACAGCTGATGGGAGCATTTGCAGCATAATGCAGCCTCTGTATTATAATGATGGCCAGTGGCATTTTGTTAGCTCGATCTGCCAGTATTTCCATTGTGATGCTTGGCACAAGCAAACTGGATTCATCTCCATATGGAAGGAGGCAGTCTGCATAACAGAGGCCATAATTTGGATGTCGGTTTTGGTCCCTTTTGTGGCCCAACCACATATCCAGCTTTCACACAACAAAGCCTCTTGTAAAGAATGTTGGCTGGAAAGTGGGCCAAATTCATCCTGGTGTAATTCCATTACATCAGTAGATTTGCCATGGTGAATGTGTCACATTATTTCTACAACAAACCCATAGGAAGGCTTTTTGGACAAACTTCACTCCTTTACACTGTCAAATTGAATATAGGGTTTGGTTTTTCCTACACATTTGGATGGAAGGTTCTTTAGGAAAGTTCTGTGTTTTGATTTAGTGCAACACTTGCACAATGGGATCTTGCCTCTTGGGTGTGTTTGCAGTACCAATTATATTAACTCTCTAAACTCAGAAGACAGATATTTTCTCAGAATGTATTCCTTCTTTATTTGTTACTGAAGTCTGGTGTTACATGACAGGTCAGTTTTGACCAACTGTAAGCATAGAGCTTGCAGTAATTTGGAAAACTGTGGTTCTGTTTGTTCCTAATCAATGCTGTCCTTGTAGTTGCGAGACAAACACCACACTTGTTTCTTTTGACTTGGATTTTGTTTCTAATATAGGAAAACAGAACACAGGTTTGTGGCGTAGGTTTGTCTACATTTTGACACTGAAAGGCTGTGATTGGCAATTCTTCCATCTGTTATTCAGCAGTTCCTGCCAGGAAGAGAAGATGGGAGGGTTAAATGAGGACTGACAGCAGAAATGACAAATAGCAGGAACTGGAAATAGATTAAACCTGATCATATTCCTTTAACTTGAAGTTTACTTCTTACAAAAAGGGGGTTTTTTTGTGTTATTCTACAGAAGAACAATGCAAATATGAAGCCACATGCTTGTGCATGGTTCAGGGCAGAGGTGTGTCTGATATACAGGGCTGAATGGCTGGGATGAGGTATTAATTATTAGTACGTGACCTAATTTGTAGTATGGGCATATTGATGCATGTCATGAGCTGAAAAGAATTTGTTCCTCTGCACTGAATTATGTGTTCTTCATTTCTTATGAGAAGATATGACGAGTAAAACACACGAGGTCGGTCACAAAAAGTCAGTGGTAAATCTCAGCTGAGGAATATCAACTTCTTATTTTAAATTAAAATTAATTTAGATTTAAATTAATTTTCTCTTTCCTGTTCTACCTTCATTATTTTTCTTCTCATATACTCAGCATTAATAATGGCTTAATCTGTCTGTTTAGGGCTTCAGTAATAATAGCTTTTATCACTGCAGCATCTAACACACATCGCAAAAGCTATGGAGGGATCCCACGGAGCCTGTAACTGTGGCAATTTCTGACATTGTGTTCTAAAGGCCATAATGATGTTGCTAGTTTAGGACAAAAGAGCTATGTGTTTATGAATGTTGTTTCACTGGACAGCAGTTCTTAAGCAGAGACGTTCATCTCGGAATATTTTTCCATAATTCAACATGGTTGGATTGCATAATATATTTCATACCTCAGGCTGAGAGTTACAATTCAGAGGTCTGTAACAGGGCCAGCTGTAAAGAGTGACATTAGTTATCTTTTAACCATTTTCAAGCCAATTGCCTTTTTCGGTTGTGTTGAAAAAATACGTTTAGGACAAGTAATTCACTATGCTTGTTTTTTATGGCAATTGCACTGTTATGAATTCTCTTCCAAGTTCTCCTGAGAAACTGGTTCATGTGTTAGGTAGTGAAGAGTCATGCACTTCAGCCATTTCCCAGGACCTATCTCTGCTGCACAGAGTTGGAAATAGAACTGCCTTTCTGAGTCAAGCCATTGGAAATGAAACGTGTATCAGCTTACAGGACCACACAGTAATATTACATGACTTACAGGCACTTTTAGTTTTATTAAAAGCTGTATAAAATTAGGTATAATTAGAGAAAATCTTACATTTGCAGCAGTCTTAGTTTGCTTGATAAGGAAGATGATTTCATTTTGAGAAGCTGTTACAAAGGCATGGTTTTTTCACATCATAATAGGCATTTTACATCATTTTAATTAGATGAACACAACTGTAGATTTTTTAAAAGACCCAACTTAACTTCAGGGTGTTCTGGATTCCTCACTCTTTGGTATAAGTCCATTTCACAGGCAACTTCTTGGGGGTCTGAGAAAAACTGGGAGCAACTGATGTTTACATCAGCTGGTATTGGACCTGCTTTTGTGACATTAGGTGGGATCCCTTCCTTATCCTCACGTCAGCTAAAGGGGTTGCTGATGTCTGCAGAGCAGAAACTTAGCATAAGTAAAATAGATAGTAGTGCCCAAATACCTTTAAATAGGCTTTGTTGTTAGCCTAGAATTTTTTTGTCTCACATAGAAATCCTATAATAGGGCAGTCTGCAAGACCCACCTGCACCAAACTTCCCTCCTGTTTTTCTGTGAGAAGGGGTGTGTATGCTCACGTTTTTCAAGCATGCCTGTGAGAGGCACATGCAAAACGGGCTGCGCTCTCCCTCCTGCTGACAGTGCCATCCTCTAGCAGAACCACCAGTCCTATATAACGGGGTCAAGGTTTTGTCAGAAAAGATTCCATTTCATATATCAAAAACAACAACAAAGTTTATTATAACTGAATTCTTCAGCTTAATCTTTCATTAAAATTCATTTTCTGAAGGAATGGCTTTAGTTACTGACTGCTCATCAGGTCAAGCTCACTATTTACACCAAACTTAAATGCCTCATCAAACTCTTATGAACAGTGAATGCATGGCAGCTCTGCTTTTGTCTGGAGATGTATGTGTTTTCTAGAATTTGTGTTTAAATAAAAGGCAAAGCCGTAATAATTACAGGACTCATTAAAACTCTCAAAAAACCTAACTGACAAGAGTTTATAATTGAAAAATGCATCTCAGTCCTAGAGACATTATTGACTCCAGCCCTCCTCTTTGGTGAATGATGTTTTCAAGACCCCAGAGCCTGGAGACCCCTTGTCTGCAATCAGAGGTGTGACCACAGCCTGCGCTGCTCTACCCTTTCTGCAGCGAGGCTATGTGATAAGAACACAGACAACTAAGTACCGGAGGCGCCAGGAACAGCTGCTGTAGTGCAATTTAGATGGTGGACATCTCAACAGAATATGTTCTGGTAGAGCTGTGTGTATGCATGTATACCTCAATGGAGGTTTGAGAGGACAATACTGTAGAAAATGAGAAAAGCATGCCACTCATTCGTTATCAAAATAATTATAACAAGGTGACTATACTTTGTTATGTCAGAAAACAAAAATAAATGGGCATTACCTTGTAAAATACCTCATAACTTTCCCCTTTCCTTTTTGCTCCTTTTTGTGCTCAACCATATTTGCCATGTGGCGATCCCACAAGCTCAGAGTTGGCCAGCAAAACTCCTGTCCTGGGGGAAGATTGCTCAACTTACATAGTTTATATCAAATTAAGATTGAAGTGGTTTATTGACTTACTAACACCACATAATTAAAGTGATCAGTGAACTATGCATTCAGGATCAATATCAGTAAAATACAACAGGTAAATCACAATATTAGACACATGTAAAATATTAGCAAACATTAATTTCTAAATACGTTTCTAAAACTTACTCCCAGAAGTGATAAATCCCCCCACAGCTACCAGCACACCCACCTGTCCTGGACACAGGGGTTCCCCGATGTGCTAGTCTCTGCAACCTGGCACTCCAATATTTTGCTGTACTATCTCCAGTATGTCCCTGTCTTTCTTGTACTGGGGAGCCCAGCACTGGACATGGCACCCACATGTGTCTCATCACGGCTGAGCACAAGAGCAGGACCACCTCCCTTGACCTGCTGGCAATGCTCTGCCTGATGCACCCCAGGAGGCTGTTGGCTTCCTTCAAAGTGAGAACGACCAAGAACAATTTTAGGGTTGTTTAAAAAGTTCTGGTAGGGTTGGACCACATGGAACAACTAAAAGCTGCCCCTAAGCATCTACAAACAAATATACAAGACTTTTCAGATTGTTAGTCTGCACTGTAGTCTATGCCACTGCATTTTCACTACTATTTTTTCCTGTACTAGGGAACCGAGGTTAATGCAGGCTTGCTGTAGGTGCTGCAGCTACACCCTTTGATACCAGTTTTTGAAAATACTTGGTGTTTTAAGCTAAAGTGCTGATTTTTCAGCCAACGTTACAGATGTTCTAACACATGATCCTTTCTGCCAAGTCTGCTGTGGGATGGAAATGGCCGAACAGATGTGAGGACAAGAGGTAGTTTCTTATCTTCAGTGTGATATTCTAAAGATAGCCCAGTAACATCCTTAATTTGGTGCCTTAGTGGTGACCGAGCTATTTTCTGTGGTAGTAAGTACATGGCATAGCTTCATGTTTTAGAGTTGTAATGTCCTGTACTGTTTGTTGCTCAGGACAAATGCTCTGGTCCTTCCATCTGTAAGAGCTGAAAGCAGAACCAGCCTTCATCTGCAAAAGGATTTGCTCGTCTCAGCCCATAACGTGATAGATAACCTTCCTGCATAAACAACATGATTGACAAACACTTCTTGGGAGACTTTGAATTTAAAATCAAGAGGTCTGAAAATAGAAGCTGAGCAGCTACTGGATAAAGTCTCAGCCACATTTCCCCATGGGCATTTCTAGGAAACTTTATCTCCAGAGCTGGTGAAAGGAGTGAATCAACTGATACATCCCAGAACATTTCTCTTGTTCTTTTGAGTCCTTCATAAAAAGCACAGGATGCAATAAAAGCAGCCATTCCCTAAAGAGAATCAATCAGCTACCTAACTGCATTTCCCTTCTCAAACAGAGATCAGATGCTGTACAAGAAAGCACAAAAAGACATCACAAAACAGCCTTCCCACAATGAAAGCTTCTTCCTAATTCTCTATAATTAGAATGACTTTTGAATGAGAAACAGCCTGTACAATTTGTGCAGCCTGAGAGACTTCCTGCTCTGAGGAGCTATGAAATAATAACCTAGAGTGGGCTGCATCAAACCTTCCCCTGCAGAATTAATTCTGTCTCCTGGACATCAACAGGAGTTTTGTGATGGATTCATAGAATATTTGGGTAGAAGGGAACACTGTGATGACACACTTTGTGTAATACAGACCAGAAGGCTGACCTACAAATTTTCAGACCTAGACAATTTCTGGTAGAGCAAGACACACTCTTTTGGTCTCCAGTGGTTTCCCCTGGCTTCCTTCTGACCCTGGTGACAGCTGCATGTGCTGCATTGGTCCCAAATCCAAATGCTGACTGATGCCAGCTGATAAATCAAAAGAAGTTTCATGCTGAAATGCTACTCAGTTTGCATCGAAGTTGGAGCCTTTGAAAATTTTGCTTGCTGTACTATGTTTACACCACCATTTACAGGGAATGGAAGGAAAACACAGTTGTTTCAAAACAAGCATTATTCAATGTTTATTAAAAGTAGGTTATTTCACCCATTCATATATCCTCAAAGGCAGTTTAAGCCTTCTATATCCATAAATACCTTATAAAATTAAATAATCCACAGTTAATACATGTTTCTTTTTAGTATGTTGAATTAATGTCAAATATAAATAATGATTGTACTTATATTGCCCAAAAGAAATGTGAAATAAGAGAGGTTTGTGATTTTTTTATTTAACCTACTAGTTGAGTTATATGCATACTGTGGTAATGTCATAGTCTAGGACAGTGAAATTATATTAAAGAAAAGCTTTGTTTGCTAAGAATGATATTGGGTCACTGGGCAGGTAAGTGGTAGGAAACTTGACAAAAAACACCTTTGATTATTTTAATTTTGTACTTCGATTACTGCATTAGACTAAGCATCCAGTCCAACAAGTGCTTATTTTTCCTTTGGAAAAGAAAGACTTTGATGAAGGATTTTTCTAATAATGGGTCAGTGAAGATTATTAATTTTTTAAAAAATCTGGCCCACTTGGAAGACCTACTGATTTTAATGGGAGATAGAGAAATGAGTAGCTTATTATCTTTTACCAATTCCATTTCTTCTGAAATCCACCGGTGACTTCAGTTGAGCACAAAAACTGCTCAGCTACACAAATAAGTTATGGGAATCAAAAGACACAGAGAAGGCATAGTTCAAACTAAGTTTGTAAATGAATTCTATGCTGCAAAGGCTGTACTAGCTCCTGCAACTTCTAGAGCAACTGCAGAGGATGCTCTACATTATGGCACCTATTTCATGACTATTTTATACTTTTCTGCAGATCTTGCATCTGCTTAATACTTTCACCTATCTCCTGATACCCACCATGTATCTGGTAGCCCTTTGCTTCTCTTCAAATGAGGAAATTCTCCCCCCCAAGGGTCTAGTAACCTCTTTTTCATGCAAATGGAATAGAAGATGGGGATAAGAAAGGGGGTCAAGATGAAGCTTGTTATAGGAATGCCATCATAAATTTATTCAACATTTCACACCCTTAGACTTCCTTTTTCACATTTTCTTAATGCCTTTAACTTTTGTTCTTCCAATGCAAATACAAATCTTGTAGTTCTTTAAAATTCAAAACACCATGGCAATTTTGGCTAAGACTTTATTACTATACATTAGCAAGGACATAAGATTCATAGACAAGTGTTTGCATCACTGTTTTACTTTGATGGACCCATCATTTCCCCTCTCACCCACCATGATCCAGTTCTGGAAGCAGGTTTCAGAGCCTCTTGAGAGACTCTATATTATGAATTCTGCCTTTTGCATACAGTGGTTATCTCAGTCTGTCCAAGTAAGTAAAGCTCCAGCTGGGAAAGCAAATACACTATGAGGCGAATAATAAAAAAAAGAGATGCTTAATACTACATTTTTGAAGTAGTCTATTTGCTATACAAGGCTAAATAACTTAAAAGTCAAAACCAAAAATCATCTGCTCCACTGCTCCTTGTACTTGCTCGCTCTCTGCTTTTTAACCGTAACATGTCCATGACACTGCGTGCATATATGTCTCGCAAATTAACATTGATATTAGAGTCGCTGGATGAGTTCTTCATAAGTTTCTTTAAAGCTTCACGCTGCCGAAGAGCAGCTTCTTTTATCTTCAGTGTAAAGTAACAGGCAGAAAAACGGTCATTTATTATAGCTATGGGCAAAGCCAAAACCAGTATTCCTGATAGTATACACATAAAGGCCACTACTTTACCAATGGTAGTGTCTGGTCTAATGTCACCATAACCAACAGTTGTCATGGAAGTTGTTGCCCACCACCAAGCACCAGGTACACTTGTGAAAGTTGTGCCTGGCACACCTTGCTCAACAAAGTATTCCACAGTGGAAAATATAGAGATTCCTACAGAGAGGAAAAGCAGCAGCAGGCCAACCTCCTCGTAGCACTGTGCGATAGTCATCCCAAGAGACCGCAAGCCTGAAAGACAAGAAATGCTGTCAGTAGGCTGATTCACGTAGCTGCCATCATAACTTTGCAAAACATCTCTTATTTGAAAGCTGACTGCCTTATGTTTTTCTTTGACTGCTAGTGAACATGCCTTAAGAAAAAGAGATGCTGCTCTCAACACTACTGGGAAAACATGATTTAAAGAAACAGAATAAAACGTCACACTGAACCACTGACATCCTCTCTTTTTCCTTAATACAGAGCATAGAAATTTGCATCATTACTTATTGTTTGAACTATGTATGCATATGATTTAGAAAAAACTAACCAATCTTGATTTAGTAATTGGCTATAACAGAAGATCTAGCACAATTTGTAATAAGTTATCTAAATAACCATTAAAAAACACATTAAAAACACCTGTTCCCTGCTTTCAGTCTGCATGTGCCAAGCTCCTATTTTCCAGCCATTGACATATTTTTCTCTTGGACCAAGCAACACTTAGTTACCAAATCTGTGTTCCCAGGTGGGTGCTTAGAGCCCAATTTGGTCACTCAGTAACTTTTTCTTTGCTAAGGACTGTTTTCAATCCTTTCATAGCTCTTACAGCCTCTCTTTGACCCCTCTTTCCCCCCCCAAACCTATCAATATCTTTATCTGTAGACATCAAAACAAATACAGTATTCCAGCAGCAGCTGCATTTGTGCCAAAACTGGAGATAGCAAAGCCTCCCAGTGCAAACATGATATTTTCCTGTTAATTCACCAATGTCCTGCATTAGTCCTATCGCCCCTGAGCTGCACAGGCAGTTCGTGTGCAGCTGACCGCTATCCATAACCCCCCACATTCCTTTTAGAGCTGCTGCCTCAAGGCTAGACTGCCTGACAAAGCAAGCAGGAAAGTAAATCCTATAATAGTGCAATGGGTAAATGTTGCACACATAAACAAAGAAGGAAGGTAACAGGGTACCAGCTCAGCTGAGACACATGAGAGACTGCAATTATCTTTTGAATCGTAAGTGATTTTGGACTGGTTTTTAATACTGTTCTTTAAAAACGTACTATGCTTTCTTTAATAATTGAGAAAAACACAGTGCTTATGAATTACCCTTCATGGGCTACAATTCTATCTAAACCAGTGTTTGCAAAATAGCTTATTGGAGCTCTGCCTCTGCTTGCAGACTTCATATACTCATTAGGGTAACAAGCAATTCGATTTGCTTTTCTTTCCTCAATCTCAAACTATAAGATGTTAAAATTTCTTCTTGCTTTTGGCTCTTTCTTTTCCCCTTCAGGTCTAATGGGTCTTACAGTTTTTGTTTAGGTACACCAAAGAGTGGAAGTACACACTAGAGTTTGTAGGGAGTGTTTCCTTTTTCAATATCTTCTTCTATAAAGTCCAGTTAAGGACTTGTCCATATCCAGGTTTTATATTACTATAACTATGATCTGTTGGTTAGAATGTTTATTACAATGGTATAGTTTAAACCTGCAACACAAGGGGAATACGATATATCGGTGTATTCTTTTCTCTGTTAATACGACTGCCTCCACATTTTGAAAATGCATGAAGGTAAGCAGTGTAAAAGCTGTGCGAGACAACTGCAAGGATCCAGATCAAACTCTCATCTTCCAAAGAAGTTACTATCATCAATTGCCCTGTAAAACTTCCTACTGAACAAGGCGGAAGTCGTCCTTTCAGGTGACCTAGGAAGAAGGTACTCCAATTTAAAATTACCTCTGTAGCACTTCTTTTCAAAGCATAAATGAGTACTGTAAAAGCCAGGGTCTGCCCCTTATGATGGATCCTGAGAATACTATAGCTAAAAACCAGTGCAACTCTTGCATAAACGAGGTCAAAATAAGGAGGAACAGGGCAGTGGCTGCTAACTCTTTGTATCACATTGATGACACCTTCAGTAAAATATTTTTCCTATGGTTAATTATTCTGACTGTTAAGGAGTCTGATTTTGTTTTAATATTCTTAGTTCTGTTATCTTCATCTAAAACAAAGGTACCGAAAAACTGCAGAAGGTGCAGAAGAGTGTAACAAAAATTATTCAGTGTCTAGAAAAACAGAGCTGAAGCTGTCTCAGTTATCAAAAAGAAAAACAGGTATTGAAGAGTTATCTTGGTTATCTAAAGGAAAATAATAACTAAAGAACCCTTTAATTTGTTAAAGTCAAAGCAAAAAAAAAAAAAAACCAACAAACCAAACAAACCACCAAACAACCGAGAAACTACAACAGTGCCTGGACCTTGAAATGAAAAAAAAAAAAAAAAATTCAAATTAATTTGGTGAGGGTACATAAACACTAAAATGAATTATCAGTGAAATGATGGTTCTCCACCTCTTCAGGTCTTCAGATGAAGTCAGAAGACATTTTTAGATGAATCTATGAATCAGACAACTTACTGGACTCCACAGTTCATTCCTAAGTGGGAATCAGTTAGTGTATTCGAAAGAATAATATATTCTGCTATATTATATTGTAACTTTTAAAACTGTTCCTGAGCCTTAGCACACAGCCAAGCTAGGGCTGTTCCAGCACAGACACCTCAGCAAGTCCCATGAGAACTCCTTGCCAGGAGCTGTAACAGCTTGATTACTCATGCTGGAAGATGGTAAGGTGCTGTAACAGAGCTGGCATGGGGCAGGTGAGCAGCCCCAGCCCCAGGGCCAGCAGGAGGAAGGGGAGGCATTTCTGCCATGCAGGTAAAGTTCCATCTCTCTATTGCCCAAAGGCAATACAAGCTGATGTTTGGGAGCTTCTGTTTACACACAGCGTTTAAAACATCCCAAATTTTTTGTACTAAAAATGCTGACGTTTTGCTTTTTTGCGTATGCGGAGGCATCTCATCCTGACATATACTACAGACTTCTCACAAACATATGCCTATTGCCATCAGAAGATGCTCACATCCTACTTCTCCTCAGGGAGTCAATCTGTAAGTGCTTCCCAGAGCAGGACCAGCAAGGCTTCACACAAAACATGGCCCCAGAAGGAAGCCAACAGCTGAGGAGCATCAGAGAATGTGAAAAATGCAGGTTCAGTTCTCCCCTATTCTTGCAGCCACTCAAATCCATAATTTTGGTATCTCAGAAGAGTGGTCTCACCTTCTAGCTATACATTTTCTGGGTAGAGGTACTACTGATTTTTCAGTTGCTCCTTGATGAAGTATAGCACTTTGCATAAGTAATTACACACTCACTCCAGTCTAGCTCCAGTGTTTCTAGGCATCACATCCCTCCTATCAGTTGGGTTCAGCTTTCAAAGGGCCAGAAATGATTCTTCCATTTCTTTTTCTGTCCCTTCCTCACAAAACAGTTAATCTGTCATTTCTTTAAAACTAAAGTGAAAAAAAGAATCAATGTTATGTTTTTTTCCTAACTCATTTCTGCCCCTGGCAGCAGAGCCAGGCTGCTGTTGGGATCCCAGCTTTGCTATGGGTCTGCACAGTGCTACAACGATGCTCTCCTTGTGGCTCTGATCACCCCTCCTCGGTGAAAGAGGAGTTGCTGCCTGCAGACACGAATTTTCTTCTCTCTTCTGATCTTGCACTCCTCTTGCCACACAAAGCAGGAGAGGAGTGCATGAAGCTTTGTCTGGTCTGAGAGTGCAGGAGTCAGAGAGAAGCTTCACTAGGAGGTAGCTTCAACCTGCCAGATCGAGAGCAAGAGAGCAGAATTGTTGTGAGTGCCATCCCTAAACACTGAGATTTTTCAGGACTGCCCAGGTATGTGCAAGGAGGATGGTCTTTGTGTACAGTGCTTATGGGGTTCATCTTATATTAGCAGCTGTGGTTAAGGATGTGTTTAGAAGCACATTAACAAAACTCTCTTCTGCTACATTCCTCTAGTGGTCAGAAATAGGGCTTCAGACCTGCGAGTGTATGTTTCTATTTTGACTTATTAGGGCTACGTTTTGTCTTAGTAGCAGCATCTCCTCTGACAGCAGATCGAAACATGACTTTCTACATTTAAATTATACAGATTTGATTTAGTGTTCTGGGCCTAAGTGGGCAACAACTCTGAACTACCAAAGAAGCAAGCACAGTGATGGTTATGCTGCTCTGGATGGTTTAAGTCGATACGCATGTTGCTTCTTGTATTTTGAAACTGATACTTTGGTTCTAGTAGAAAGATGATAGCTCACTTCCAGATTAGGCGACTACATTTAGATATAATTAATTCACTTATACCTAACATGAAATTACTAAACTCTTAATGGCACTCAATATTGTGATATAAACTGTGGTAATATTTTAATGAATTTAAGAATAAACAGACAAAAAAGTTTAGACAATCCCTGAAAGTTAATATACCTGAAATTAATGGTTATTATACAAGTATCTGACACATCTGGTTTCAAGTTGATAGAAAGAGCCTTAGAACTGAGTTTCACGGATTCATTCTCTAACAGTAAAATGTGATAAACTGGAAACTTTATAACTAGAACCAACATACTCTTGGATCACTATTTTGCTATTCAGCACAAAAGTGCCTTGATGAGTTCAAATCTTTTTCCTATTTTCAAAATACAGTTAGAGAGGAATGCACTCACATTACAGCTACCACCAAAAGTGGGTAGCAGCGTTTCTTGCAAAGAAACCCCACCAAACCCTGCAAAAATTATAATGAAGCAGAACAAACTCACTGACAGACTGAATCATTATAAGCTTTCTAAGGGATAGTTATGCATCAGTATAAGCATAATCTAGGGTAGGCGAGTAAGATTAAGATACTTCCCAAACCACTATGATCAACCTCAGTAGCATTAAAGCTACTCTCTATCATTGGCAGGCAGGTTCACTGCCGCTCAGTGGGAACAAAAATAAAAAGACACATTCTGCTGCTGCGAGCACACTGTAATGCCTGCTGGAGAAGGGCCAGTTCACAAAGAGGGTGGAGATGGCTCTCCAAAAAAGAGAAGCATCAACCTATTCCTGCTCCATGGTAGGAAATCCTGGAAGGCTATGTTGAGTGCCATGTAAGAACGACCATCACCATCTTCAGAACAGGCTAATATTGCAGGACAGAGGCCATGATTTACTATTAGGAGCTGAGTTTTCAAAGCTCCAAGTGTTGGCTGAACATTTATCCTGTCAAATTCAGTGCCATATTCAGCACTGATTTAAGTGGGAACATAATTAAATCACTTTGAAAATGCCAAGCACTGGACAACATCATGGCAAGGAGAGGGTGTGGTGGGAGTACGGCTTTTACTCTTTCATATATCCAGGCATGCACATGTCATGAAGTAGTAATAAAAATGGGGGAAACACAAGGGGAAACACAACACCTTCCAATCATTTCCAGCTTCCTCTGATAAATTCCCACTGGAAAATGTTACCTTTTATGCCTTCCCTTCACTACTCAAAGGGTGAACAAAAACGTTCTCAGAAATGCATTTCACCTTCCACCTTACTCCTGCTTGCTGTTCATCCATCTGTCTGCTGACCTGTCAGAAGTGCTTGGACACCAAGGGCCCCAGACCGATGGGTGGATGCTGACTGAACCTGACACTGCTGCTCCGAGCTGCACCTAGGTCCATTCAGTAAACAGCCCCCAGCTGTGCTCCACCTATCACATAGATATCAGTGTGTTCAACAGGGCCAGAGAGCCCCTCAACCCACTGCCCGCTATGATTCAGTTTTAACAGTTTTCTTGAAACATTCTCTATCCCAGTTGTTTTCAGGATCTATGATGTAGACAAAATCATTATATATTTCTCTGCATATAGTTCTTAACAAAACAAATTGTGACAGGTAATATAAGCTGTCATTAATGGGCTTTTGATAATACAAAAAGCGTGGGTCAATGATCTCTGCTTCTTCTCTTGCTTCATCCCTAACCAAATCAACTCAAATATATGTTTGTAAATTTATGACATTGTGAATGACTGGTGGATGATTTACAGTATGCAACTTCGGGGCCTGTTTTTGTAAATACTCTGTGCAAACAATATGCACTGGCTTGATGAAGGACTAAAATTTATTGGAGAAGGCCCCTACCACTCAATTATCAATGTCCAAAAGTAAGATTTTCACAAGCCATTACTGCTAGCATTAGATTAGGTAAAAAGGTTAGGCAGAAACGCACACAAAATGGGGGACTGTGCCCAGGAACAACTGTTGTAGGCAGCAAAACTGAGAAGTACCACTGCCATGGCCAAAAGTACCTGTTGAATGTCTCCCCAGCTTCAGCATCCGCAGGGCTCTGAGCAGTCTCAGCACTTGGACAATGCGCCCCACGTTCTCCAGTTCTTGGGAGCTCTCCCCACCACACAGGCTCTCCACCAGCAGGGTGATGTAGAAAGGTAAAATAGCAAGGAGGTCTATAATGTTTGCCACACTCCTTAGGAAGCGACACCGATCCCGTGCACACAGGAACCTCAAAACAAACTCCACAGTGAACCAAGCAATGCACAGGTACTCTAGGGCATCCAGTAGCGGTGGTGCCAGCCAGCTTAGCTCTACCGAAATCAAAGCCATGTTGGCAATAGACACAACAACAAAAGCCATGGACAGAGTGCCGAAAGTCCTGGCTGCTGCAGAGGAGCCAGGCTTTTCCAAAACTTCCCAAAGTTTCTGTCTGACACTGGGACAGAGGCTACCAGAAAAGTCCTCTTCCTCGTCTTGGGCATCCAGTTCTTCTGCATCTTTCTTGATGTCTAAGGCTTCACTCAGCTCCTTCCTCCTGAAGTACCTGCCCAGAAACCCCCCCAAAGAGACTTTTAAAACCAATATGCGTACGTTTTTCTTATCCTCTACCACGTGAGACATAAGAATACACATTAATGTATACCTTATGTGAGCTCAGGAAAACTTGATGTCAAGCATATGGTTGATGATTTTATTAATTGAGACCCTGAAGCATGTCTCCGTTGACCTGATATTTCTACTCCCTCATTTCACATCAGTGACTGTATGTGCAGAGTAATTTTATTCTGATAGCATGCTATTTATATGGATCATGTTGACTACAGTAGGATCTGCTGCATGACTAACATGCATTCTTGTAAGCAATCCTGGCACCACCAGACCCTCTGTTCCTAAATTGTCCTCAATTTTGTTAACTATATTGCATTTTTATTACATTGGTGTGTATCTACAATACTAAAAGGGAAGGCATAATAAAAAGCCATGGAGTTCATGGATGAAGTTCTGATCAATACACGCTAAGATGACAAGTTATCTTACTTTCTTTAAATATATGGGTCCTCACACAAAGTGCACAAGTGTCTGTACCAAGTAAAACTTAGATTGTAAATGCATAGTTGAGCGTTTTCTTAGAGCAAGAGTATATTTACAGAACAATTTCATTAAACAAACACATTCCTAAAGTACACAAAAAAAATCCTTTTCTTTCATATCTGTATTTCTTGACTGCTGCAAATCTCAAGCCTTAGACAAAGGGGCTATGCAATTTTGCCTTCATTTGATACACAGCTACATCTCCATATGCCAACGAGGTCTGTAGTTCCTTGTACCACCAAAGAAGTAAGAGCTTTCCGTTACACCTACCAGGGAAGGAAGAAAGGGATGAAAATTAGGATCCAACTCTCTCAGTTGCAGAATTGGACCATGCTAGTATCTTTTTGGGGTGGGGTTGCTTCTTTGTTTCTTTCTAATAATTTTGCTTTAGATAAATATCAGTTATACTCTTTAGAGAATTCATTTCTTCAATACTAACAAACAAACCAGTAACAATAAAAATGGTGGCAAAAAAAAAAAATTATCTGCAAATAGAATTAACAGAAATGTCCTGGGGGTGGTTCAGTCAAAACCCACCTCGTTCCTAAGCTGCCTGTTACAATTTGTCTCCAGTGAGCCATGTTCCCGCTGTTGCTGCCCCCTCCCTGTAAGCTGCTACATCCATGTGTGATGCTTCCCATCAGTGCTCGTCCTGGAGCCATGCCACCCACACTCAGCCTGGCAGGTGACCACGCCCCCTTCTGCCTCTCCGGCTTGGATCTGGAAATCCTCCAGAATGGAAAGTGAGGGGTGGGGAGGCTCCAAACCCTCCCAGCACCATGCCTGACTCCACATCCAATCCTGCTAACTAGGATAACCCCCAACTAGATGACTGAAAGGACACCTCTCCTTTCACAACCTTTTTTTTATCTCTGGCATTGTCCCTTTCAAACATGTTGAGCTTCCAGGGCCAGTCCAAAGCTGGTACAGGACAACCCAGATCCTGCTCCTCTTAGGGTCTCACTGTCTTGACCCCACTGCCAACCTGTCCCTCAGCAAAGGTCAACAACGACCTCACCCAACACATCTCCCATTTCCTACACCCATCCACCCCTAGAGTAGGATTCAGGGCTGAACTCATCCAGCTTTGAGCACACTTTTCCCAATGCTCCGCTACCTTACCTACCCCCGCTGCCGGATCTCTCACCTGAGCATCCCTGCACGCAAGTCAACGCTGAGCTCACCCAGCCCACAATCCTGCGTGCCTCATCTTCCCAGAACTCACCGGTCTCTGCAGCAGGAATCGATGCTGAGCTCATCCAAACCCCAGTACTGGATCTCTTGCAGGAAGGAGAGTGCACAAAGCTGCTCCATCACATGCAGCCTCCCTGTCTGGTAGTAATTCAGGATGTAGTGAAACGCCTGTGAGCTCCGGTCAAAGAAATATTCATTCTCCACAAGGTTGGCATCATCACAAAGCTCAAGGAGGCCAGAGGCCACATCCCGGGCAGCAGAGACCACTACGGCCAGTTTGCCAAGACGGGTGTCAGGGTAGCAAGACAAAGTTTGCTGGGACATCACAAAGCGGCTGCCTCCTACATTGATAGTAAAGCAGTCCAAAGAGGGAATGACCTTCTGAAGCAGGGGCCCCTGCTCTTCCTCACTGGAGAAAACACTGGAGTCCAGGGAGCACAGGGATGTGCTACTCCCTGGTTCCTCCAGGGATGCTTGGGAAGAAAGAGACATGCAGCAGGGAGGCGACTTCATCCTGTAGCTGCCAGCAGCAGCCCACACTCTCCTGGATCGAAAACACAACAAAGCTGCAGAGAAGGCTGCTCCGCCGGGGGGGTGGCCGGGCCAGACTAGAAATGTATCACTTTGCTTTGGCTACTGTCCCAGGGACACCTCACCGTCCCCACTTCCTCCGAGCGACGCCTCCATCTGAGACGGAGGTCAGGCAGGGCGTTGAACAGCCCCACGCTGCCTACACCTGTGAGGATACAGAGGGAACAACGGTACCTGAGACGGCTTCACCGCGTGCTGCCTGCGCCGGCAGCCGTCGGGCAGCGCCCGGCACCACCTGCCCGCGACGGCCCCTCCGCTTCAGCGTGCGCCTCCAGCCGCTGGGTAGAGGGCGCAGGG
>WAAD01011095.1:100365-139715 GCA_013389945.1 Fregata magnificens | reverse complement strand
GGGCAGGAGGGCGGGGCGGGGCCCGCTGCCGGCCGGCCGCACCTCCACGCTCCGGGGGCTTCCTCCGGGCACAAACCGGACCCGCAAACTTCTCCAAGCAAGTTCACAGAGCGATTTTGAGGCCACCCCCCCTTTAATATACGTAAAACCTAACGTGTTTCTAAATAGATAATGCCTCCCCGCTTGTGCTACTCCCACGACCGCAAGTCTGAAGTCACTCAAGCAAAACAGTCATTGTAAAGCCCAGTCGATGTATGTGAAAGAGCCTATTTTAACTTAGCTGTGGCCAGCCTGTTTTCTAAAACACTCTGGAATATCTTTGGCACCGTCCTGTGCTGACTTTGTAGCTCCTCAGTAAAACAGCACAAGAGTGAGGTTCACCCTCCTCACCACTTTTCCTCTTCTGCTATGAAACAGTTTTTTCTGACAAATTTAAAATATTTGGTTTTGCAAATTTGCATTTTCTGCCACCTCTTACGCCTTGCCAGGGCCGGCGGCTGCCTGCGTTGCGGTGGCGCCTGCCAGGAGGGGAAATTCTGTAGCATGCAAAACACGGCTTCGTGTGTTGTGCCACCAGCGTTGCATGTCGTACAGCTGGCTTTTGATCCCCCATCACTTGTTGCATACAACTGCCTCCAGTTATGTACCTTTCTCACATCTATTTCACAGAGTTCTCATAATGGTTCACCTTTTGGATACTGGTAATCTTCCATATTTTATGTGAAGATTAGGTGAACACTTACCGTATTGCAGTGTTGCAACACCTGCAGCAATCTCTCTGCTCAGCACTTGCTGGCGTAGAAATCTGCTCTGTGTGACTGTTGGCAAAAGCATTCACCAATCGGAGACAATTCGGAGAACAGCCAGGGTGGGGTTTGGAAGTCGTGGCCCAAGAAGAAAAGGTAGGGTGGGATAGCTATGGTGGAGGGGGATGGGCATTATAACAGTCTTCAGATACATAAAAGGCTGCTCGCAAAGATGAAGGGTATACTCAGTTCTCCTTGGCTACATTGGACAGGTGTGGAAGTAATGGGGTCGAAGGATGGAAGGACATATATGGTAGCCATTAGGAAGGTTTTGGCGAAGCAGCGGAGGAGGTCATCTGGGACGTCGGTCTCTGTCACTGGTCATCAAAGAACTGACTGGACAAGGATCTGTCAGGAATAGCAGAGGTGTGGTGCTCCCTTTCCTGAGGCAGGCTGGAAGGGTTCGATGACCTCCTGAGACCTCTTCTGGCTCTATAATTGTGTATTTCAAGTGTGTCATGAAGAAAAATAATTACTTATTTGCATAGACATTCTACTTCTTATTCTTTAAAACAATCAAATTGGAAAATAATTTAAGCGAATACTCAGAAAAATATGAATTCATTTTCCATCAAAACTATCAGCAACTGCTGTTATGAAGCCAACTTTCAGGTATGGCACATTTTTAGTCCAGGATTGCCATTCAGGAGTGCAGTCCCTCTGATGGATAGCACTTCAGCCAGCACTTAATTAAAAGTAATAATTAAGAAATTCATTAAGACCATCAGTAAGACCAATTCATTAAGACCACCAATGAGAAGTAAGTACCTCAGAACAGCAAGATGCCTTACTGAGTGTAATAGACCCATAATTGTTCAGTCATAAAACTACTCACTCAACCTCTTTTCAGACTCCTCTTTCCAATAGTCATTCTTTCCGTCAGCCGGAAAGACGTTTTCAGGCACATTTTCTCTGTTAGAAGGGAGATCTGAAAACACTCCCCTCCCATTACCATGATTCAAAGGACAGGTACTTCCCCTATTAGTCCAGATCCACTGGTGTTTCTAAGAACCTGACTAAAAGTTTTGATTTTGTCTAGTCAAAGTGAGTATCTAATTCACAGCATCATTAAAGCTGTAGATCACTTGTTCTGAAAATACGCTGATGTATCATTTTCAGCACATGTATAAGACTTTGAGACGCCAGGTTCAGTTTTCTGTTTACCTGTGTCCTTTATGGAGCAGTGACTGTATACAGGTATATTTAAGTCACTTCAAAGTTCATTTTTTGTCTGATTATCAAGTGTTTGAACTAGAGTGTTTTCTCCAAAGCAGTAGAGGAAAGCCATGTGTTAAGGTTACACTCTCCATTAGTTTTGTGCACTTAATATGCATTCTGCACGCTTATTTCTCACTGCAGGAAAGCGACATCACCAACAAACTTCCATAGTGTCCCTAACTTCCATAATGTCAATTCACATCACCACAATTAGGCAGGAGATCTGGGCATGATATAGTATCTTACTTCTGAGTTCTGGCTCTCTGCTAGTTGTAAATTTAGATTTTGATTTAAAAAAGAACTTTTAGAAAATTGTTCAGAAAATTATTTTCAAATGTACCAATAAAATAAAGCTGGAACAGTTCAAGGAAATGAGAAAAATGTTTTATGAGTAGAAAGGTTGAAAAAGAGAGGATTTGTTTTTCTACCACTACAGACACAAGAAACAGGGACTACTGGCGCATTTTTCATTTTCTGGGGAACTCTTAAAGGATCAGCTATTCGTTGTTCTGGCTCATTTGTACATGAGGAACCAAAGCAACAGCTTTCATATTTTTATCATTTCCTTGGCAAACCTGCTCAGGCAACCATATTCTTATGCCACTGGAGTAGTGGCAAAAACTAATAAACAGTACAAAGAAGGAGACATTTGGTCTTACTCTGCCAGTGAAGGGCTGCTGCTGAAGCGAACCACGGACGTTTCCAAGGCGGTTTGGCACATGGAATTTGTAATGATGGATAGAAATACGCCTGCATGGTTCACAGATGTCGTTCAGACCAAAGGGGTTATACAGTACTGCTTTGTTATCTCAGGAATATCTGTAACAACTGAATGGTAGTGACATCTGGCTGAACTACTGTCTTTACCAATGCTCCAGTGGTTCTTCCCTAGTGTGATACCACTGACTTAAAAAACAGATTTCATTATTTCAAGAGACAGTACAGAAAAATTTTTGCTGGAATGCTGAAAAATGAATTGCAACTCAATATGTCTGTTGTGGGAGTTGAAAAAACTGCTTCAGCAGAAAGCCAGCTGTAACAAAAACCTCTTTTATAATGTATTTTCCTGATCTCTGTACTCCTCATGTTGAAAGCTACGATTTTATGGCAATTGTGTAGTCACTTTTTCCAGCTGGAATATTGTGATATATAGGAAAAAGCCAGGATGTGCAGGTCCAAAATTTGTCCCTATCTTTTCAAATAGCCTTGATTCTCTTCTCACAGGAGTAGTGCTTCACAATCAACTGATTGTAAGTTACTGGGATTTCTGACACATTGTATTTCCAAGTTTTTAAAGTGTTTTGATCTCATATATTAGTCTGTATTTGAAATGTAAGATCGGAGTGGCTCTCCTGGACCTTATGTGGTAGAATCAAGGGAAAAGGTTAGGAAAATAGTATGATAGGTAGGACATATCTAGGGAAAACTTTCTCTAGGGACATCTTCATAGTTTCCAGCAGGACAGAGACTTGAGGATCCAGAGGTTTCACGGAGCCTAACATGTTTAATAACCTTTCATGATGCTGCAAATTCATTTTTGAAGTCATTTCTGTTTTGATGTCGATAACAGTTTGTGCAAGGTTCTCCACAATTTAACTGTGCATTGGATTAAAGATACCATACAGTACTGTTAAATCTTCCTTCGTTCTTGTGCTGTGACTGCTGAATAATGGGGTCCTGCTCATATTGCCAGCACTATTCATGGTTTTGCTGACATCTGCCATACAGTAGTTTCTATGGAAGTGGTCAGTTACAATAATATATCATTAAGTTTTTTATTCGCATCCAGACTTTGTGAGTAATACATCATATCAAGGGTTAAAATGAATGAATTTTGGCAGTTCCAGTATTTCACCATTTGTCTGTTGCAAATTTTGGACTCGGTGCAAGCCGTTGAGCCCTGAGCTCCATTGCATTCAACACAAGACATAATCGGTATTGTAAACTCAATTCCCTTGACATAGATCAAGAGTCACTTCCTTAAAATGACAGTGTGTGCTGTATTTGGCTGGGATAGAGTTAATTTTCTTCACAGTAGCTAGTGTGGGGCTGTGTTTTGGATTTGTGCTGGAAACAGTGTTGATAATACAGGGGTGCTTTTGTTATTGCTAAGCAGTGCTTACACAGAGTCAAGGCCTTTTCTGCTTCTCACCCCACCCCACCAGCGAGTAGGCTGGGGGTGCACAAGAATTTGGGAGGGGACACAGCTGGGACAGCTGACCCCAACTGGCCAAAGGGATATTCCACACCATATGACGTCATGCTCAGCATATAAAGCTGGGGGAAGAAGAAGGAAGGGGGGCACATTTGGAGTGATGGTGTTTGTCTTTCCAAGTAACCATTATGCGTGATGGAGCCCTGCTTTCCTGGAGATGGCTGAACATGTGCCTGCCGATGGGAAGTAGTGAATGAATTCCTTGTTTTGCTTTGCTTGCATGCACGGCTTTTGCTTTACCTATTAAATTGTCTTTAGCTCAACCCATGAGTTTTCTCACTTTTACTCTTCCGATTCTCTCCCCCATCCCACTGTGAGGGGAGTAAGCCAGCAGCTGTGCGGTCCTTAGTTGCCAGCTGGGGTTAAGCCACAACACACTGGCACCGGCTAGATCCTCTGCTGAACCTTCCCCTTTGGTTAGTGTGAAGCAGTGGTGTTAGGGAACAGTTGTGGTTCCTTTACGATCTAGTTATCATCTGAAGCCTGTCCTTCTTTCATATAGTCTGGGAGCTGCTGTAACCTCACTCTTGCAATAACAGGTGAGAAAAGATGAAACCTAGAAATTCTCTAGACAAGTCTCTGCTGTTTCCTTTGGGAAGTGAAATAAGAGCTTATTAGAACAGCTTTATTCCCTCCAGGGATATTCTGCTTTTCTTATGGAAATGGTCCAGCTGAAACCAGCCAGATCTCACTTTCTTTGAGCTAGCTGCATAGAACAGACAGATCAGAAGAAGACACACAGTTTGGTCCACATTGTGTGAAAACAGTTTAAGAGAGTATGGAATCAGGGCTATGTTAAGAAAGCTGTTTTCAGTATCTTTGAACACTACCCACATTCAGACCCTATTTATTTTCTTGCCTTTTACAATGTGGTTGGAAGTAAAAAAAGAGTAGCTGGGGAGGTAGTTCTGTAGAGCAACCTACACATAAGAGCAGTTTTATTTTCAAAGGAAAGGCTAACTTTATATCCACCAGCTGCATAGGAAAGCAAGTTACTGATATTTTCTGCTGAAATTGTATTGGAAATGAGCTTTAATATATAAAAATGAGTTTAGTAAACAGTGTGTGTAATGCTAGGCTGAATGCTACTTTTGTTTTTATTAGATTGGTGAAGGGGATTATTAAGAATTTTCAAATTTTAATTTTAGCTGCATTGTGCCAAATGCCCCAAAGTTGTCAGAGATACATAAAAGATATGCAATCAGACCTCTTTTGACCTACCTAATGCATATTTTAGGAGCTATTACTCCATTCTCCTTTCGCTGACCAGGTACAACCTAGCAATGCCAAGGAAGATTAGATATAAATATCAAAAGGAAGAATACTTCTCTTTAAATAGGGACATGGTTTGTTACTTGGAAGGAAAGCTCCAATGACTTAGTATCCAAAATAATGCCTTGTTCAAAAGAAATTTTAGAATAGATCAAAGAGATTGGAATCATTCAGCACAAGATGAGATTTAAATCAATCAATCCGAGATTTAAATCCATATTATCAGAGACAGAATCAAATCAATCAAACTTCTCTACAGAAAAACTTTTTCAGTCCTCACCAAAACAGACTAAAGTTTTGATCATTAAATGCATGCAACAATCTATGTACTGTTCCTGCTACTGTTCCTGCCTAGGATTACTTGTTTTATTCAGCAGCTCATTTCACTGCTTTATCAGCCAATTAATGAAGCTTTTGGTCTTCTCCTTAAGTAAACTTGAAATTACATATCCTTCAGATGAAATCTTCTAATTTGACAAATGTCAGTTCCTTTCTGCCAGCAATTCAGGTAAACTTTGCAGCTTTTAAATCCATTTTGTATTCATTCTTTCCTGTGGCCTCTTCCAATGGCTACTTTTTCTTTCCTTCAAGACCACTCACATCTTATTACCTGAGTTATTGCTCTAGCTGTATCTAAACTGAGTTGCAAGTGCTTACCTTGGTGCACTCTAGGCTGCTGGTCTCTACTCAACAGTGCAAGAAGCTGGCTGGACTATCTCCTGGGTTCCTCAGGAATTTCAAACCAACATCAATGCTCACTGCTCTTCTCCATGGACAGTTATGACATTCCCATATATAACTTGGCATCATTAACATTAACAACACCTCAACAATTTTCTCAGGATGTACCATTTGTTTCTAAATTAAGGAAAGTGTAGTGGGTCTGGCTGGGATGGAGTTAATTTTCTTCATAGAAGCCTGTATGGTGCTGTGTTTTAGATTTGTGATCAAAATGGTGTTGGTAACACACCGATGTTTTAGCTAATGCTGAACAGTGCTTACACACCATCAGGACCTTCTCTGTTTCCTATTCTGGCCCCCCAGGGAGTAGGCTGGGGGTGGGCAAAAGGCTAGGAGGGGACACAACTGGGGCAGCTGACCCAAACTGAGATACTCCATACCATATGACATTGTGCTCAGTGGTAAAACTGAGGAGAGGAAAGTCTTTGGAAAGTAGCCATTGCTCGGAGACAGGCTGGGCATCTGTCTGCTGGTGAGAGGTGGTGAGGGACTGTCTTTGCATCACTTGTTTTGGTTTGTTTTTTTTTTTTTTTTTCTTTTTTTCCCTTCCCTTATTAAATTATCTTTATCTTGACCCATAAGTTTTTCTTGCTTTTGCCCTTCCTATTCCCTCCCCCATCCCGCCATAGGGGAATGAGCAAGCATCTGGGTGGGGGCTTAGCTGCCAGTTGGGTCAACCCACCATAGGAAGGAACACTGAAGACTGTATATGATAACATGATGTGCTGCCGCAACATTGTACTTGGTTAGTAAAACCAAGTATATGAAACAAGTAATACCCACTCTTCCCTTTAGAACATAAAAAACCTGTACAGCTGTTGCCATTTTTTTTACACAACATTGACTTTCTGATGAGTCTTCATTGTTCTCTTATGATGCGAAAAAACACTTCTGTAAGCTACATTTTGTGTAGAGACCTCTGTATGCAGATGAATTCAGAGACACTCTGAGCAGAACGATCTTGCAAAGAATTATGCATATCTTTCACTTTATGAACTTCCTTGTCCAACTTCATGATAATCCTCTATTTAGATAGTTGAATAGCTGGGAAGGGAAGAGTTCAAGACAGAAATGTCATATAGTCAGGGACTTTGTCTCTTCTAAGAGTGCAAACAAGATGGAGCCAGGCTCTTTTCATAGAACCGTAGAACCATAGAATGGCTTAGGTTGGAGGGAACCTTTAAAGATCATCTAGTCCAATCCTTCTGCCATGGGCAGGGACATCTTTCACTAGATCAGGTTGCTCAAAGCCCCATCCAACCTGACCTTGAACACTTCCAGGGATGGGGCATCCACAACTTCCCTGAGCAACCCTTATCTTAAAGAATTTCATCCTTATATATAAACTAAATCTGTCCTCTTTTAGTTTAAAACTGTTACCAATTTTCCTATCACTACAGGCCTTGGTAAAAATTCTGTCTTTCTTTCTTATAAGCCCCCTTTAAATATTACACGGTTGCAGTAAGGGCCCCCTGAAGCCTTTTCTTCTCCAGACTAAACAACCCCAGCCTTTCTTCATAGGAGAGGTTTTCCATCCCTCTGATCATTTTCACGGCCCTCCTCTGGACCTGCTCGAGGAGGTCCACATCTGTCTTGTGCTGGGGGCCCCATAGCTGGACACAGTATTCCAGGTGGGGTCTCACAAGAGCGGAGTAGAGGGGCAGAATCACCTCCCTTGACCTGCTGGCCATGCTGCTTTTGATGCAGCCCAGGATACGATTGGCTTTCTGGGCTGCAAGTGCACATTGCCAGTTCTTACCTAATTTTTTATCCACCAATATCCCCAAGTCTTTCTCTGCAGGGCTGCTCTTAATCCATTCATCCCCCAGTCTACATTGATACTGGGGATTGCCCTGATCCAGGTGCAGGACCTTACACTTGGCCTTGTTGAACTTCATGAGGTTTACACGGGCCAAGTTCTCAAGCCTGTCAAGGTCCTTCTGGATCGCATCCCTTCCCTCTAGCATATCACCTGCACCACTCAGCTTGGTGTCATCTGCAAACTTGCTGAGGGTGCGCTCAATCCCACTGTCTATGTCATTAATAAAGACATTGAACAGTACCCATCCCAGTGGTGCCCAGTGACAGAACCAGAGGCAATGGGCACAAACTGAAACACAGGACATTCTGTCTGAACATCAGGAAACATTTTTTTACTGTGAGGCTGACTGAGCACTGGAATAGATTGCCTAGGGAGGTTGTGGAGTCTCCCTCCTTGGAGATAATAAAAAAATATCTAGACATGGTCCCGGGCAACTGGCCCTGCTTGAGCAAGGAGGTTGGAGCCGATATCCTCCAGAGGTCCCTTCCAATCTAAACCGTTCTGTGTGTAATTTTGAGTATAGTAAATACATAACAGATAGTAAAAATATTGTTAAAAATATATTACAATACCATAGCAAAGTGTACAACAAAACTTTTAATTTTACATGAAATATGCAGGTGACCCTTCATTTTTAAGTGAAGAATCTTTGAGGATTCTCAAAAGTGAAAGCTCTTTGAGAATTTGTAATTAGTTGTTTTATCAATAGCACATCTTAGCAGAGATGGAAGACAATGCTCTTTTAAACTTTAAACATCTCTCAGGCAATGAACTCCATACCCTTCAAAGAAATTGACTCCTGAATCTGTGAATGTTCATTTTGTTATGCAACACATCATGACCTTCTAGTGGCATACTGTATAACAAAATGATCCTTTTTTTGTAAGCTTTAATTTAGCCTCTATTTTTCCCGCTTAAAAAAAAAGATAGAAAGTATAACAGCCAACAGCAAGATTATCTTCTTTAAAAGTGATATGATCAATTCCAGCCTATTAAAAATATTACTCATGCATATAAATCAGTAACAATCTCTGAGCAATAGTTAGTATGGAAAATAATTATTTTAGGCAAAACTAATAATTATTTGTTAAGAAGCTGTATAACACCAGTAAAGTATCAACATTGCAGTTACCTCTGGGAACTTTAGAATATTGAGTCATTCATAAAACTTTTTTATTGTAATAACTTATATATCTGCACTAAAAGAAAAAGATCCAGTTCATCTATCTGTGTGCTTAACAATTCCATCTACAGCACTGAACAGGCATAATAGCTGAGTGTCCTATAACAAACAGGATAACCAGAACAGGCATGTCTTCATACAGAAAAAAAACAACATCGTGGAAATAACTCTAGATGATTTCATGCAATGCCAAAGAGAAATGTGTTTAGGCAGCTTCACCTCTGCTGCCGTTCTCTGCTGACTTTAAGTGGGGTTTCTTTGCCCCACAATGCTGCAGCTTGCATTTTATGTATTGAATAATTTCCTTCAATTAATAAGGCAAAAAAAATGTACTTGGCGTAGTATGTAAGGTGACCGTTCACCATCTTTTCATTTATTCCAAGTAGCTTAAGAACCTTTAAATTTACAAAGTTAATTTGGGTATATTGGCTAACCTCACATATATCCTGTAGCAAGAATAATTCATTTTGTAAGAGGAATTGTGGTTCTTAAGTGGCTATTATGTGTAAATTGACTTCCTGTGTATGTGACTGACTGCATAATTGACTATCTTTGTCTGCCTATGAAAAGCAGAGGTTTCTTTGCCCTGCCAGCCACCTTTAGCCTCTTCAGTCGAAGAAGAGATATAGGAGCTTCAAAGAAGGAATTCATTATTCATTTATACACCTCTGCTTTAGGATGGGATGAGTCACACTTTACACAGGTCCATTTGTCTCCCCTGATGGCCGGGGAAGGCTAAACAACAGCTGAGATAAGGTACCAACATTGTAGAGGTCTATGGTTTCCCAGATGAATCTGACTCTAGAGTTTTTTACTTTTTTGTATTTTTTTATGTTTTTGTAAAAACAAAATAATTCTTTACTACTTAAATCAGTACAGTTATTAGTTCTTGCTTACCAACACAAGCATTTATTACCAGTGTATCACACACTTATTTTGATAACTATGAAAATGCTTTGTATTTTTGAAATAACATCATTTGTTCTGGATGTCACAAATAATTTTAGAAATGAGGTATTTGAATATTCCTCACAGCATCACTGTGAAATAGGTAAGTACCATTACAGTATGATGACAGTTAATTGCTGCCTTGTGCAATTAAGCTGTACTACCCCAGGACACCTCATGCTTCCGGGTGACTGAATGTTTAGAGGGATCTGGGTCATATAGGACTGCATGATAAAGCACTGAACTTCTTGGGGGAGACATTAATCACTGCTTCTGGGTGCCTAGAAAGGAAAGTGTGTTTGTTGTCTTCTCAGTTCATGCACTGGAGTTTATTTGTGCCGGGCAAGGAGTCCTTGTCCTCTGGAGAGCTTTGGGAATGCAATTCTGAGAAAACTTCCATGGATAGAAACAGTCCTTGTTCCTCAATTTCAGCCTGTCACATTTGCATAAATAGTACCTCATTAACTAGTCATAATAAATTTTCCAACATTTTCAAATAGACCAACAACTTGACCTGAACACTCACTGGAACAGTTCCCTTGTTTCATACAATGTGGGATGCATACATGACTGTGGATGTAGAGACTAATGAGGTTTCCTCTGGTTTTTTTTTTTGTAAGAGAAGACTGGATTCTAAATAGTCTGGTCACATCTTATGACATCTGAACAGTAATAAGCAATCATGATAATTTCTGTTCAATAGCTAAAACCCCACTTCTTTATTGTAGGCTTTACTGTGAGGAATAAATCATCTCACAGATGATTCCCACACTGCATTAGTAGCTTCTTCTTGATTTGGTTGAATGCATGTAGCAAGAGGAAATAATGGCATATAAGCAAATGTATGAAAGTAATCACCTCAGACAACTGCAAAACTACATAGATTAGTATTGATTTCCCTCATACACAGTATTCCAATTACAGTTGCTTCAGTGTCAATATCTTTGGTATTCACTTATTAAAACTCTAGCAGGCAATGTTTTTATAGATGTCAGTATGTGTATGTTTATGGGTATGAGCGTCAGAAAAAATCTGTTTAATGTCTCCAATTTTTGTAAATCCTTCATCGTTGTCAGAGAGCATTTCCTAGGGGTGGTGATGGGTGTGCCGATCGATTTCACTCCTCTGTTCAGGCTGCATGAGACTTAGTATAGCTTCGATCAAACATGTAATGGTAGCAAATAAGAGAGAATTCATAATCAGACTCCAGGAAGTCTCCTTAGGTAGTGCTGATAATGAATTCACAGACGATAGTCTTAAATAGCTAAATGCTCAGATTTTTGGTTCCACTGAGAGTTTCCAAAGGAATTTTGCAACACTGACTAATTCTTCACTTGATTGTAACTTTTAGGGTTCTAAAGCCTGTGGACCATTAGAGGGTCTCTGCGGGGTGGGGGGAGGTGGACGGAAATTGGATTTCAGAAGACTTTGGACAGGGCCCAGACATTGGTTGTGTGAGCACATACTCCTGTCACTGCCGTACTGAGGAAGACCTCTCTCCTTCTCTTGGTCCTTCTCTTGTGTGTCTTGAACTAAGGTTGGTATTCAGAGTGTTGAAAGTGAATCCTTGTTCTCAGCTTGCCTGGGAGCAAATACAGTTGAATTCCCCTCTAGCCACTACTGTAATACAAACCATTAATAACAAAGTATATTACAGCAGTAATAACCTTAAATGTCAATAACACTATAAATAACCATAAGTAACCATAAAAGACTACAGCCATGTTGACATCTGAAAGGGAATTAAAATCCAGAAAGAAAGGGTAATCTAATTGTAATATCCAAATCTGCTCTTCAGTAGCCCTGTTTGTGCTGTACTGAGGTTTTGCCTAAATGGAATGGTAGAAAGCCTGAAAGACTGGACACGTTGTTCCCTTCTCTTTCCTATACTGCTGCTTTGTCTCCATAATTTCTTGCTTTTCCACTTTATTTTGATTTCCATTTGCCTTAATCAGACTGCTGCCTTTGATAGCTCTCAACTTCTGACTCAGTGGAAAAATTCCTGACAAAAGGACGTCCATCTAAGAATGCTGTAAAACTTCTCATCAAGAAAAAAATGTGTAACTTTAACATGCAAATAAACTCAGTCATTTCAGGGGGAAGCCTTAAACTCAAGCACATATACATGTTTTTCTGTAACTGAACATATATAATAATCCTAATCAAAGAGGTGGTGTGCTTGATGAATAATTGGTATGTGATTCTGTAAAACAATCCCTTTTGATTTGTCTTTGAAAGTATAATTAAATGTATGTGCCTTTATTAGTGTTTAACTTGATCATTTATAGTAGGAATAATTTCTGTTAATGAGTAAAAATATTTTTAATGTAACTGGCAGAAATATTGAGCAAAGGCTACTGAGCTATGAATTCTCTGTGAATTCATAGATACTGTGAATAGTCCTTCTCTACACATTATTGTTGCTTGCCACAAAAGCACAATCTCAGTGATCTCACCTGGATTTCATTTGTTTTAAATTCCACTCATACAACTAACAAAATTCTTCTGATCCACTTCATCAGTTTTAACTCGATTTCTGTGATTTGTGGTACAAACTTTATCTTAAGGAATTCTTTCAGGTTTAGTTTTTATTTTATTTTCATTTGCATCGCCTTCTGCATGAAACTAGCCAGTGGCTGCACCCTATGTTAGTTATTGTGTCCCCTTCCCTCTGTCAGCTTTTGCCTTCTTGCCTTGCCTTCCCTTGCCTTGCCTTCCCTTCCCTTCCTTTCCCTTCCTTTCCCTTCCTTTCCCAAATTTTTGTCCTGAGATCATCAGGTTTAATAACTATACTGAACTGTGTGAATCAACTCTTTCTTGCCCCTTTCTTGCTGCTGTTTTAATGACTTCCAGAACCTTGGTGACTCAGGGCTCAATTCATTCATCGGAGCTGGCTCCTTTGAGCTGCTTCAGCAACACAATATGACTGCCAGCCCCTTTAAGCTGCTCTGGGACAGAGTCTGCCTCTGTGTGAAGGAAAGCTCTGCTGCTTATTTGCTTCACAACCATTCCCTTTTCATGGCTCCAACGGAGTTATATGGCTAAATCCTAGCTGCCAGGCTGGAGTCTCTAGATTGGATGTCATTAGCTAAATCTAAGAAAAGGCATTTTTCTGGAAAGTGGTTTATAGCAAATTTTGTCTCTGGCTTTTGCTTATGATGTTGTATATGGCTTTTAAAAAAGGGCCTCCGTCCCCATTTTCCAAATCAGCTTTCAAATTGTCCAGATGAGGGTTTATGGTCTGGATACGTCAGAGAAGGATCATTGTCAAATTATTTTTCCCTGTTGTTGTTTTCTTGCCCTTGACACATTATATTCAGCTCAGCTGCTTCTTGCCATAATGTTACTTACCTGTGTGCATCTCATGCCACCTTACACGTACAAACATGCTTCTGCTTCTTGGCCTCCACTTGCTTCCTTGGGGAAGCATGGATCTTTTATAGGTTTTGCATTACATCTGCTAGTCCGAAGCAGATATCTCAGGTACCCTTAGGAATATCAAACGGCAGTAGACACCTGCACTTAAAAAAATGAGTTGAGCTCAAAATATCCATGTTAAAAGAATTAAAATACTTTATAGTTAAATGAGTAAAATTTCATATATAGAAAGTCAAACCTCAAAAAAATGTCATCTAAGGCTCGTTATTAATTTTACCCTACCTGAAGATTTTCATTGAAAGGAAAGCATTACTTTTACTGAAGCAATTCCTTTCCAGCTGTTTTCAGTCTTTTTCTTGGTTGTGAGGTATCAGCCCCACCTAGTGAATGATTAATGAATTCTTAAAATACAGCACACCAGAAGAGTTATAAACAAATGCTCATTTTTTTCTGGCCTATATCTTCTGTTTCTCCTCCTAAAGAACTCAGTGACTCTTGAATTCACTGAAGAGGTATGTAAAATATACTGGTGGAAGTCAAATCAGAGACAGGCCAAATGTCTTGCTCTCACATGTTACAAGATTAGTTATAAACCTCAACAGTTTCAACATTGTGGTATGATTGAGAGTACAAGGAGCATCACAGCAGTACAAGTTTTGGAGCACAGAAGAGAGAAAGAATATTCCTGTGTTTTACAAAGTTGTCAAAGAGAAAAATATGCTAACATGTTAAATACATCACCTAACTAGGTAGTTATGCTGTAATCAGTGCACTGAAATATAGTTGGGAGACAAAGTAGTATGTGCAAGTTTAAAGATACTGGGCCAGATTCTTGGTTGGAATAAATTGGAACACATTGGAATAAATTAGAATAAGCTTCTTTGGCTTGAGGCATTGCTTTTATGCATCTGGGAACATAGCTTGCTAATACTTGAAGGAACGGTCTTGCTGATAGCAAATAATTGTTTCTGCTGTTCCATCCAAACAGTTTATATGCCCTTTGAAGAATTTAAAACAGCATGGGTTTGATTTAATTTAGCTTAAATCTAAATTGAACAATTGATTTTTTTTTTTACTCCGATTTAATCTTGTATGGCAGCAGAATAGCTTAGAACATATCCTAAACATCAAACTCCTGAAACCACATGAAGTGGCTTTTAAGGGATCTAGATTTATGGACTTAAGTACTTAGGTTAGAAGGCTTGTTTTCCTGGGTTTTCTATGTAGTCCTTTACTTCCTACTTCTATGAGGAGGTATGGTACAAAAAAAGTTTTGAAAGCACTAGAAAAAGAGTTGACCCTCACTAAAAGAAGATGAAGAACAAGGGTCTGCAGCTGTGAGTTATAGATCTCAGCAGCGTAGGTGAGATTGGCCTTTGCCTGGGAGATACAGCAAGGACATGTTCCGCTTGTGCACCGCTTGTGTACCACTTGTGCATCAACATGTGCACTGCTAATGGCATGTACGCTCCGTATCTTACAAACAGGGACGGTTTTGCCTGTACTGCTTTTCCACAGGCAGCATGTTCATATGGGATGCTGAACAACCCAGAAATGGAGGCAATTGCTAAGACATTCTGTGTCATGTCCTTGCACCCTCACAGCTAGCGTCTCTCTAGATTTCTTATAGAAGACAGAGTGGAGGGATAGCACATTAACTACAGAGAGAGCCTAGGGAAATTAATCTAATTGAACCACTTTAAAAGGGCACCAAAGTTTACCTGCTGTTCATAAGCAGGCCACTAGTATCTGTTCACTTCATTTAAAAATCTTGTTTAGACAAGACTTGGAATGACAGAATTACAGGATGATTGAGGGTGGAAGAGACCTCTGGAGGTCATCTGGTCCAAACCACCTGCTCAGCTTCAGTTTGTTGCACTTCATTCCATGTTCTGGATGCTAGCAGAACCATGATAATGAACACGCAGATGCTGCCGAAGAGATCTAGGCCTTGTTTGGAGACATCTAGCAACAAGAAGATGGATTCCTGATGGGAGAATGTCACCCATCTTATTTAAATGAGAGTCCCTACCTTCCCCTCAGTGTCCTATATTATGGTGGAGTTGCCTTGGAGCAGAGGGGAGCTGTGCTCCCCTATTTTGGCCTTCTGAGGCACATAACATGTGCTGCTGCATAGGGTCCCCTAAGCTAGACGGGGGCTGGATCTGACCTTATCTTCTGTAATGTGATCCCTGCAATATAACTGTAAGATATTATACCAAAAAACCAAGATAAGTCACAAACTTGGCTTTTCAGGTATAAACACAAATACATTTTTACATTACCAGATTCAAATATTTCAGTAAGACTCTTACAGTGTTTCAATAGTTAAATAATTTTGAATTTTATTTTTATTAATTATATTTTCCAGTGCAGGCCAAAGATAAAGTTTCTATATCAAATTTTCCTCTGGAATGAGATTCCCTCTAACTCCGTTTATGGATAATCACCCATTTATTATGAATCACTACTTCAAGTTCTACAATTCTCTTTGAAATACCATACTATTTTCCTGTTTTCTGTAAAGTCTTGGTTCCAGAACTCCTGTGATGTTATACAATAATCTCATTTTTTAAATTGTAATACGAAGTAAAATAGAAGTCTTGGCTTTCATGTTTGTTAAGAAAGTGTTGATCTTTTGTTCATAATCCAAACCCAAAAGAGAGAATTAAAATAAACTATTTAGTATTCGAAGACATGTTTCTTAAAAGATCTCATGGGATTTGAATGCCTTACATTAGTAGTTTGGTCCATGTCTGGCCTCACTGGAGACAGGGTTGGGAGACAAGGTGTGGGGGAAATGTGTGTCAGGCTTCTTCAGCTGCTCCTCATCACCAAACCAGGTGGCAGTCAACACATTGCCTCAAAGCGGAGAAAGAGATGGCTTGCCTTGGGCTTTCTGCTTTGAAAATTTTCAAGGACCCTTTACAATTTTACAAGATATCATAATATGTAGAGTCGCAGCCATGCCTTTTCCTTTAGTTTGCCTGGCACTCCTCAGCATCCTGATGGGACGTGCTGTGTTGTTTGCATGGTGCCTTGTGGTGGAGGAATTGGTGGAATGGTGCCCTGCTCCACGGTGATGCCTTGTGGTGGAGGAATTGGTGGGGTGGTGCCCTGCTCCAGGGGGCCTCATGGTGGAGGGCAGGCTGGCATGGTGCTCTGTTCTGTGGTGATGGCACAAGGAAGGAGTCACAATCACAGTCAGATTTACAAACACATGCTGATGTAACATCCTCTGTTTCATGCTTTATGAATGTTTGACCCAAAATGAAACTGAGCTTTTCTTTGTTCAGTCCAATAAAAAATAGGCCAACATATCCTCCATTCCCATCCAGGGATCTCACACTTTTGATTTAGAAATACATGTTTGATATGAAAACTTTTCCTGGGGCCAGGAGGGCTCTGTGGAGGGAGAGCTCTCATCTCTGACAAACTTTTTGTCTTCAAGGTTATGGTCCAAGTCACCTACCTTGAGAAGGCAGAGTCTGCATTTGAAGCCCACCTTGTGATTAATGGAAATGGAAAGGTTTTGCATGGCAGAGAGGAACTGGCAGTTAAACAGACAGTTGCTCTTCTGATAGTTGGCTTAGGCTTCATCATCATGACCTGTAGTTAGTTATCCATCGCATGGCCCAGTGCCTTGTAAAGTGATTGTGCTTCAGAAATTTGGCCTCAGTGTGAGAATAAGGGACTTGAAAAACACGTATCAGCTTGCATTACAAATGTAAAGGGCAGAAGCACTCAGAAGTATCTCATAGATATCAAACAGGGAGCATGTGGTTTGGGGCCTTTTCCAGAGGTGGTTATAGCTGACACTTCTGCATGTGAACTGTTACGGCTGTAGCTATCGGTGCTTCAGAATGGCCAGACCGCTCCTGCTCCTCATCCATGAAGTGTCTGATTATTTCCAGCCATTTGGTAAACCTTTCAGTAAGAAGCCATTTCTTTTAAGATATAGTAAAATCTGTTTTTCCTTTGTCATTACAGCTTTCATGTATAGCACTGTATGCGAAAGGAGAGGAAATTTCAGTTTCGTGGTCTTATTAGCTATGTGATGATGAGCAGTTTTAGAAGACATAATTATGTATGCTTCAGCTTATTTCTACTGGGAATGTAGAACTGCTGTCATAGCTGAACAGAGCAAAAGGAATCAGCACAAATGTATTGGCAAATGTAACAGTTCGAATGCAGGATTAGAACATTGCAAGACTCAAATGGTTAATCAGAGATGAAGAAGAATATTTAGCAAATCATATTTAATGATTCTGTGCAAATTTGCATGTCACTCACTTTTCCATTTTTCCATTCCATTATCTATGAATAAAACCTGATTAAATAGGAACACGAGATGATTGTATGAGTTTTGGCGTGACAGTGCCACCTGCTGTTACATTATGCGGTTTGTATAGAATTTTCTGAGTAATTTAGAGGCTTACTCCCACTTTCAAAAGATAGACACACAGGAAAGCTTAGGAGCTGTGGTGCTGAGCTGGTAGCCTCAGGTTGGTATTTGGTTCTCTGTTAACATTATTCTTTCTTATATTTAGTTAATTTGGGAGAATGGAGTGACTTCATTGGGAGAGACTGAAACACTCATTCCTCTGAGAGATGACTGATGAACATTTATATCTCTTCACGGCCTGTTGAAGGTAGAGTCCACTGGCAGAATGTATGGAAGCTATACCATTTCCTTCTTATTTGATTCAGGACCTCGACTGGTGCATGTGCTCTCCGAGTGCCCATAGGGTTTGGCAAGTGTGCAAAGTCTGCAGAAGCATGACTGTGTCTCATGGTGGAGCTAAGGAGCCTTCATACCTTGGCTTGCTTAGTATAGTACCATTAGGCAGTTCTGGAAAGACCAAGAGCAGATCTGTTGGTACTCAGGGTGCCTTTACAGGTTAAAGCTTAAGCATCTGTAGACCTTAAGCACCTCTATGAATCGATACTCTTTGAATGGGAATTTTAAGAAGGTAGAGTTTGGATTAAAGCACCTACAGGAGCAGTTGAGCACCTTATTTTCCACCCTGCATTGTCCTTTTCAACCTTCTCTAATTCTGCTCTATCCATTATGAAGTCAAGAGTGGGGAGCAACCAAAACAGCACAAGATATTCACGTTGTGGTTGCACCTTGGAGTTATAATGATCTGTTCTATTTTATTTTCTATTTCTATTTTTACACTTTTTAACATTCTGTGTGGTTTTTGCCCTCTACTGAGTTCAGGTTTTCATAAGTGATGCTAAACACCAGGATCTTTTTCTTGAGTAGTGATAGGTAATTCAGAATCCTACAATGAAAATGTAAAGGTAAGATTGTTTTTCTCTATGTGCATCAGTTTATTTTATCTAGACTGATTTTCAAGTGTTATTGCTTACTATCATGTTACCGTTATTTCTGCATCCCCACCCACTGGACTGTTACTGTTAGAGCCCTGAACAGCTTAGTTTCACTTAACTATTTGTTCTGTTTTCCAGATCATTCTTGACCATGTTGAATAGTACAAACTTTCACACAGATATCTGTGGGATCCTGTTGTTATGATTCTTCCAGTGAGAAAAAAAAGTAACTTATCCTTACTTTTGTCTTACTTTTGGTTTATAGCTTTAAAGCAGATCTTTATTCATGTGAGGACTTTCGTCTGTAACTGGCTTTGCTGAACAACCCTGTTGAATGCTTTCTGGAGATCCTAGCAGATTATATCAAATAGATTTTTTCCAGTTGATTTGCGAGGTATGGCTTCTCTTTACAAAGTTATGTTGATTCTTCCTCAATATATTTTCATCCATGTATCCACTCTTTAATTCTACTGTTTATTATTCTTTCTAAGAATTTATCTGGCACAATTTCAGATTCACTTCTCTGGAGTTCCCAGAGCCCTTTTTAAAAATTGTCATCATGTTTACTACTCTCTATGCTTGATACTGAGATGGTTTTAAGCGCATGGTTACACATGGGAGTGAATTGATTTCCTTTAGAACTTGTGGGGAATGGTATTGCTTCTTTTTGGCTGTCTTCTCAGCTTAGCTGCTCCATTTACAGTGTCTAAAAATGTAGTCTCAGAATTGTCTGTGAAGTGATGTCTCATAATTATAGATTTGAGCTATCCCACATGTTCTGTCTCCTAGTTCTGCAACTTTTTAGACCTATCTCAGCATGTCACAGCATGGCATCTGATGCTGTCTTGGTCAGGCAGTGATACTGTAGTGATATTATTACCTGTAATAGAAACTCTGTGTTATGAGCTGATATGGCTCAGATCATTTATCTGCTTTGACTCTAAGTAACCTTTTATAAACTACTGCTCTGTTACTAGTACAACAGCATCTGTCTGTCCCATATAATTTATGTCCTGGAATGGCAACATCTCTGCAAAAATAATATGTGCCAATAGTGAAATTTTTTGAATCAGTGGGTTTTAGTGATGAGTATTTCTGAAAATGCATTTTCAGACACATATCTAGATGCATTTCAAATTACAAATGCAAGAAACCCATTTTCCTTCCTTACCAAATAAAATTTGGGTAGCCATAACCAAGTTTACTGTTGTTACAACCATGGTTATGGGCAATAACATATTTTCTTAACGCACAACCAGTCAAATAGCTGTACTGTTACTTAAGGGATTAATGATAGACCTCGAGGAAACTTCAGAGACCCTCATGTGTTCGGTTTCCCTGAGATTTTTTCCTTAATTGTGGACATCTCCAAGCACAAATTAGCTGATTTCCCACCTTTTCACTGCCTGTGCTTTCAAACTAAGGCAAGGGTTGTCCTGTCTTCTTATGTCTATATTCCTCTGTTCCTAGGACTCTGTAGACAAACTCTTTTCTTCCCAGTTATTTGTTTGTCAGTATGTAAAATCTTCAGAATTCCTCATTCTTATTACTGGCATGCCTGTGTCGCTGATGGTGTTAAAAAGACTCAGACTAATGGAGTTTATGCATACCTACCTTAGCCTTAGTCCTCACAGGTTTTGTACTACTGAAATTTCATTAGCAGTATTTTAATTCTTCTTAGCAGCTATAGAGGGCTTTGGGTAAAATTCTCACACAAGAGTACATAGAGTACCCAAGATTACATTTTGAAGTAACTCCGTTTATATGCATTCTGTTTAGAGCATATAGCAATAGTTTCTATAAAATCATAACATGTGATAGGGTCTTGTTAGACATATTGGCTTCCTTCTAGGTTTCCACAACATAGGTGCTAAGGACACTTTTGAATACGGAAATTAATTATCCAGTTGTTGAGGTTTAGCCTGGCAGGCAGCTAAACACCACACAGCCGCTCACTCACCCCCCCACTCCCCAGTGGGATGGGGGAGAGAATCGGAAAGGCAAAAGTAAGAAAACTTGGGGGTTGAGATGAGTAAGAACAGTTTAATAACTATATAATAATAATAATAATAAAAATAATAATAATATTGTAATGAAAAGGAAAACAACGAGAGAGAGAGAGAGAGAGAAAGAAAACAAAAAACCCCACTCACCACCCACCAAACAATGCCCAGCCAGTCCCTGAGCAGCGATCGCTGCCCCCGGCCAGCTCCCCACCATTAATATACTGAACATGACGTCATATGGTACTGAATAGCCCTTTGGCCAGTTTGGATCAGTTTTAGCTGCGTCCCCTCCCCTCCCAGCTTCTTGTGCACCTGGCAGAGCGTGGGAGGCTGGAAAATTCCTTGACTAGTGTAAGCTCTCCTTAGCAACAACTAAAACATCAGTGTGTTATCAACATTATTCTCATCCTAAATCCAAAACACGGCACTATACCAGCTACTAGAAAGAAAATTAACTCTATCCCAGCGGAAACCAGGACACCAGTCATTTTTTCCCTTTGCTCATTTCTACTCATGCCTTGTCTCCAGTTTAGCAGGTTGACCCTTAACTGAATCATTTCCCTGTGCAGACGTAAATTGTAGTGAGAGAACCAAATAATGAGAAAAACAAAGTGTGTGCCTAGACAACCCCTAGCTAATTAGTTAGGGGGGGGAGTGGGAGACCATTTTTGTTTTTTCTTTAATCATGTAGTTTGTTGCTGATTTTTGCCAAACTTGCTCTGGAGAGAGATGAGATGATGAATAAATCACTGTTTGTTTCGCACATTAAGATGGGTAGATTTTTCTGATACTGTCCAAAGAAGATGAAAGCGATACCAAAAAACAGTTCTCCTCAACTAATTAATTTGTAGATTAGTGTACTTCAGCCTTCCACCCCACAGAAGAGAAATGTTTTATGGTTTTATACATTAAGAGGAAGAGGAAATGTGATAACAAGGTAGGGTGTCTGCATGCTGAACACTGAATAGCTCTTGTTTGGCACACAAGGAGGTTTGGAAGAAAAGAATAGATGTATAGTTGTGTAGCAATTTCTCCCCCTGAAAGGGGCAGATTCAAGCTTAGAAGCTCCCATTACCGTCAGTAAATTTTGGATCATACCTAGTGGAGCTGATTGTTTCCCACAAACCTGAAACATTCTTCATCATCCCCCAGCTTCCTCTGCAGGGATGAAGGGAGGATTTGGGATTTCAGTGAAAAAAAGATAATTAAACAGACTTTATATATTTAGAATACAGACAGCTACTGCCATTTGAAAAGTCTGTTTCACAAACCGCCTACAGCCCATTCGTGAATCGGTGCACGGATACAATAGCCGCAACATTTATTTGAATGCTTAGATGTGTGAACAAGCACTAGCCTGATAGCTCAAGTGAGGTGAACACTCATAGGAGATAAATTGCCATTTTGTGACATATACCTGTGGTACAGCAAATAAAGAAGAGGAAATGGAGACACCAGACATGCAGCATAAGAGAGACAGTGTAGAGCAGAGAGAAATTTCTGTAGAACAGTGGGTGGCACTGTGCACATATGCTAAAAAAATTCAGCCTGCTGCCTAATATGTGCAGTGGTAGAAAAGGAAAATGAAGGTGACACTATATATAGTTCAACATATTATCCATAAAGAACAGGACTTACACACATTTAATACTAGGTCTTCATCTTAGGCAAATAATGATGATGGTGATGATGATGATTATACTTTACAGCTCCATTCAACCTGCTTTTGGGGGATACCAAAGCACCCTGGAAACGTTAATGAAATCAACATAACATATTTCAGTAATATAGGTAAACATGATTCTTTTCCTGAAAGGAGGAGATACGGAATTGTTTTCATTCCGGTCCCTCGAGGGCTGGGAGAGTGCCCTGCAGCACGCTCAGCCACTGTAACTCATTTTAGTGCTGGCCGGGGCGCTGGACCACACAGCTGCGGAGGGACCAGCCGGCTGCCAGAGGGCAGCTGAGAGGGGGAAAACAGCGTTCTAGCACACAGTAACAAGCCTTGCCTTCTCTCTACTATCCCCCTGTGCTCTCTGTGTTGCTGCAGGAAGCATTGAGATTGCCTCTGCTCTTCTTAGACGGGAGCCTTATGTTTGGATATCAAAGTGACAAAACACCCTCTGTAATTTTCCGGTGGAGACCAAGGTACAACATTATGAATATTTGTTTCAATAAATAATCTTCCTATAAAACAGAACCTCTATTCTATTATGCAGTATAATGTGCAGAGATGTATATGGAGAAATGTTCTGTGGAAGATCTTCAAACAGTAGAAGGAAAAGCTGTATTTGCATAGATCTCTTCCTGAATCATATGTATGTATTATTTCTTGTGTAGACCTAACAGAAATTGCAGTTCCCATGTGAATATATTGAAAATTATGGCGATATTCCTTTGTATGGGCACAATGAAGCTGACCTTTTTCACAACTGGTGAGAAATCCAGAATTAAAGTACATTCAGTTATAAGAAATATTTTTTATTCTTTCTTTGTTAAAAATACATATGCATTACAAAAAGATTAATAATTCTAACTAATCTTAGTCAAATAATGAAAGAGTGAGCAACCTAAAAACCTCATCTGTTAGTTAAACTGTGCCAGATATTTAATGCATGACATGCACAACACATTAAAAAAGACAATTAACAATTCAAATGGGTTTCCAGACTACTACACAATGATCTGATGGAAGTATGTATTCAGATCAGGCATCCTTTTCTGCAGCTCTCTTCAGCAAAACTACATACCATCGAGAATGTGAAACATGGCCAGAGCTAATATGATAAAGACTAACAAATTAAATCTTTCAGTAATTTAAGGAACTGATTCTTCACAGCCTAGCACTGTTCCAAGCAACTTTCCCGTTGGTATAACCACATTAATGAGGTTGAAATTGGTGACCTAATACAATGAAATTTAAGCAAGGTGTAATTTTCTCCTCTGTACAGATGGAAACTCTGATGTATGTTAGTGTAACATATTTACAATAAGCATTTGTAATGGTATAACTATTGACAGTGGTGGACTGCCAGTGTTCTTGACAGACACCAGAGACCTTGAGTTACAAGCAAGGAAATTGCGGAAAGCCCCATTAGTGGAGTCACAGCCCAGAGGGGATGTTAAAGGAAGCCAAATCTAGGGGACTTTAAGACTCAGGGGAGTTCTCGTGTCCCATGCAGATGCACATACACGCACAGAGTGCACACATGTCTGGCTGCAGAGGTCAGCATAGAAAGCAGTGCTGTTCCCGGAACCCACACAAATGCCAACAGCACTCACACAGACATCACCACCACCGGCAGCAAGTGCTTTTCCTTCTCTCCAGCTCACCAGGGCAGGGGGTCCCCAGTGGGCACCCCCTTCCTGCCTCACCTCACACTCTCTTGGTCCACCGGCACATAGACATCCGTGGGTCCCTCAAACCCCAGATCAGTCTGTCCCGATCACATCTGCCCAGAGTTCCTGCCCAGGCCCTGGGCCCCGTTTGTCCAGCCTCCAACCATGACCCTGGCTCTGTCTGACCTGGCTGGTCCCAGCTGAAGTTCGGTAGCCAGTTGTCCCTCAACTCCCCATCACAGAGCAGAGAGAAAAGTGCACTGCAACAGCTCAATTACACGTGAGCCATCACTTTCATCCCACCTCCTCTCCAGTTTCCCACGCTTCCTCCTCTTCTTCCAGTGAGTCTACAGGCATGATTTCTTAGTGTCCGTATAGTGCGATGGGGATGACTTCCAGCTGATTAAGATAATTGGCACATTTGGGATGATTACAATGTTGGAATAGGTGGTCATTTGGCAAAACAGAATAAACAATTCTATAGGATAGCATGGACTATATTTTCACCATCCCCTACAGAAAAATCATATTGCTGTTTTTGGTATTTTGGATGAATGTGTGTTAATCAAAACTGGACATGTACTGTCATGATGGCACACAACATTGCGCTAAACTGGCAGAAGAAAGGGGTTGGTGCTTGAGGAATTCTGAAGAGGACTCTCATATTAATTTAGGTGTTTTTTCTATCCATTTCTTTCTATCCATTGACTGTAGAGAAAACTTGAATGTCTCCATAAGATGACCCAGTCTACTTAAAACGCGTTTCTGTTACATCCGTTGAGAATGTATGGAACCGATACTGGATGTCAAAGGCCTCCATCCATTTGGGCTTCAGTATACTTAATTTTCTCCTGAGAATTGAAAAGGCATGATGATATGGCTTCCTGTTTTTTGCACAATAGTCTACAAACTAATGAAATTATCCAAGTTCAGGTGGCTGGGCTGCCCAGCTCATCTTTTGTCCCCCTGAAAATTATTAACTAAATAAATCAGGACTGGACAATAATTAATGGTAAGCTCAAGTCAGCTGACTTTTGAGTGCTCCTCCAATAAGAATTGACTAAATGACTTTCTTCTGAATAAATTTCCTAACCGGAAAATTATGACATGGAAAGGAAATATCACCACCATGTCAAATGAAATTAGCAGTAGTCCTGACAAATCTAAACTTTTCTGTATTTCCAGGAATGTAAATGAAGCTTCTGTGCTTTTTGCCCCAAGCCTGGATTGTGATGAATGTTCTTATGTTACCAGAGAAGGTCTCTCTAGGAACGCTGGAAGGTGCATGGCAAATAGACTCAAGGGATTTCCAAGGTAATGAGAAGGGGGTTTAGTAAGGTAGGTATGTAAAGAACAAATTGTCCTGAAAGTAGGCAGACTGGTCTGCTGCTTCAAATAATAAGTGGATTTTGGATAAATAAATCCAAACTTAAACAGGATGTAGGTTGATAAGGTCTCATTTTTTATTAACTTCTCCTTAGGAAATTAAATTGTTGTTCTTTCACCAGTGACATCATTGACATTAATTTTATTTTGCTAGCTGTGGTTTGTGACATATAGTCCAAGAAGAGTACTCTTTCCTGAAGTTTTTTGCCTAGTTTCAGTTAAAACTGAATTTCACTTCTACCAAATAATTCATTATCCACATCTCTGATGTCTCTGCATTAGAAAATAAAAGGTACAACATTCTAGGAAATCTGCATTAAGAGGAAAGAAAAAGATTATTTTTCTTTGACTCCACCGCTTCTTTGGTATTCTAAAAGCTTTCTGAAAGTTGTCAGGAAGTTCTCTAAGATCATTGGTTGAAGGATGTTATGAAAACACACAAATACATTGTAGTTACAGAATGTAGTCACCTCTCCTGCTTTCTCCCAGCTTCACAGAAAACTACTTTGTGATTGATTAAATATTTCAACTTCGGTTTAGCGTTTAATCTGTCTCAGCTGTCAGTAGTTTTGAGTGCAGTTGAAAGAAATTTTCTCACTTAATTTAACCAGTTTCTATGTAACAACTGAAATCACCTGAAAAAAAAAATTCTTTAGCCTCATTGAATGTGAGGATACAGTTAATCAGGAAGCACTGTGCATATGGTACCTCTTAAGGGGCAAGGAAGAGCAGCATTAGGTAAATATTTTTTAGAGCAGATCTTAGCAAGGGACAATAACAGTGAAACCTCAGAGACCCATAGTAGGCTCCTTAAGCATCCAAACCCAGATACATTCCTCCAATTTAAAATCTAGAAAGAATTTCTCATCTGTCTTAAAAGTAGCCTTCAATTCAGATAGCCTCAGAGATACCTTACAAATATTCTAAATATATTTTCATATGAAAGAGTACAAATAACTTGCAATCTTTGGGAGGGGTTCTGCTCATGTAATTGCAGCTGTTGGAGGTACCTAGTCTTAGCTGTTCCTGTTGACTGCCCTGGTAGTCAGTGGAGATTAATGGTAACCACCTAGTTTGAACAATCCTCTTAAAACAAGATAATCTTCCAGAAGCATTTACCTCCCTCTGTTGTCTTTAGAGGGAGTCTAAAGGACAGTCATAAATTAGGTGCCATACTTTCCACAGCTAAGTGACATGGGAAGGCTTAAGTGGTAAATGTTGATTTAGTTTAAAAGCTTTTGAAAATAATGGTCTTCAAATGTGCAGCGTCAGGCAGCTTTAGCAATGCTACAAGCACTACGTGTAAAGTATCTTTAATCTACTCTGCAGATTTCATCATCTGGAGGCTTTTCGACCCAGAAGACATGTGACTTCCTGATGCACTGTTTCAGATTGGTATACCAGCAAGTAGCATGCCTTTGTACGTGGAGAGCTCTACATGCTTTGCCTTAGAATACATTAGTCTTATTTTGCTCTTGGTGTTCAAGGAAGCTTGGCCTTGCAATCACTGTAAGTGTTTTGCATCATATAAATTAATGAAAAATGGGGCTTCAATATGACCTGGAATCATAGTTTCCATCATGTAGTGGTTTAACCCCAGCCAGCAGCCAAGCACCGCACAGCCGCTCACTCACTCCCCGCCGGTGGGATGGGGGAGAGGATCGGAAGAGTAAAAGTGAGAAAACTCTTGGGTTGGGATAAAACCAGTTTAATAGGTAAAGCAAAAGGTGCGCACGCAAGCAAAGCGAAACAAGGAATTCATTCACTACTTCCCATCGGCAGGCACATGTTCAGCCATCTCCAGGAAAGCAGGGCTCCATCATGCATAACGGTTACTTGGGAAGACAAAACACCATCACTCCAAATGTGCCCCCCTTCCTTCTTCTTCCCCCAGCTTTATATGCTGAGCATGATGTCATCTGGTGTGGAATATCCCTTTGGTCAGTTGGGGTCAGCTGTCCCAGCTGTGTCCCCTCCCAACTTCTGGTGCACCCCCAGCCTCCTTGCTGGTGGGGTGGGGTGAGAAGCAGAAAAGGCCTTGACTCTGTGTAAGCGCTGCTCAGCAATAACGAAAGCACCCCTGTATTATCAACACTGTTTCCAGCACAAATCCAAACCATAGCCCCATACTAGCTACTCTGAAGAAAATTAACCCTATCCCAGCCAAAACCAGCATATCTCTGCAAAACCAAAATTACCTATACCTAGAGCATTCCCAATAGATGTATCTTTTACTTGTGCTTAAAATCCAGCTGTAAGAACTACATGTTGTCCTTAAGCTTCTATCCCCTCTGCTAAAAAGCTTTTTCCAAATGCATAACTTAAATTCTCGTTATGATAATTAACTTATTTTGTGTTTAGACATGTGGACACATTACTTCCTTCCTCTTTCTGCTTTCTCCTACTTATGAAGAATATTATCAAATATGAGAGGAAATTACCTATCAAAATACAGAATATTTTCTCCAATGCCTTCTTCAGTTAGTTTCCATAGCTATATCATGTATACTGTTGTGAAACACAAGCATCTGTCAGGAAGATCAATTTTATTTTAGGAAGGAAAATTCTGCTTGATGCTTTCCACGTGGGCCCATGTGAAATTTTGCTCAGAGAACAGTTAAATAAAATTATTTTAATTACAGTGGCTACTTCAGTTTATTCTGGATGGTAACAGATGTCTAAGTGCACTCCATGAAAACAATCGTCGATGTATTCCCATAGCAAATTAATATCACTTCTTGAACATTAAATCTAAACTTGATTTCATGGACTCTTAACATCCCTCTTGTTCAAGAGCACATATTTTTGACTAATGCATTTTGTGTGTGTGATTTGCTAAATGGCAAAGAGTGCTAAAATCCACGTGTTGTCAGGGATAGTTGAAGCAAACCTTTCAACATCAAAAATATGTATTTTGCTTCCATGGGTATTTACATGATCATTTCAGTGCCAAGAAGTGTGTGAACTATAGTCAGGAGGTTTGAATAATGAGGCTTGATGCTTCCTGATCATGGAGGACATTCTTTCAAAGAAAGGCAATTGAATTCCTCAAGCAAAATTCTGCTAAAATGACTTAATGACATTTCTGACATTGTCTGCAGTGTGTGGCGTTTCAGGTCCTAACTGAAGGCATCCAGAAACAGTAATACTGAACTGACACATAATTTAGGAAGCCATTGTTGTCGGATTCTAATACAGGGATTTTCACACTGTATGCCAATAGGCTTAAGTTGCCTTGTACCACTGATATTCCATCAAATCATGACATAGTTAAGCCTGCAGCTTGTCGAGGCCACCAGCATGCATGAGCTCTACTAACATCTGCATAACAAAGATTCCGGGCCCTTGTCTTTAAACAGATTCTAGAATATTTTTCCTTAAGTGCTATCGTACGGTGATGCAATAATGTCAATTATTATATTCAGACTTTACTGTACATTTTCTAAGTTTCTTGGAATAGAAGTTTGTTCATTATGTTAGAGGAAAATCCTGATAGAACTTACTGTAATTCACATCAGGACTGCATGAAACCACTATAGATAGTGGATTACAGTCTGTACTGTTATTAAGAGTTTGGATTGATCTTTTCTAATTCAAGCTGCATTTGTCTTTCAGCACTCAAGAAAAAAAAACATCTGTGAGAATAACAAAAAGGGTAGTTTTTAGTAGCAATTGCTGCAGATATCAGTAAGTACCAGTGGAGTGTAATTACAATAATCAAACTAAAGAAAACCGTTCATGCTGTTAGTAAAATAACATGCATTCTCTTATGCGAATAACTAAGGGAAAGGAATGTAATGGTATCAAACACTCCTAAGCACAGAAAGTAGTATCCTGAAAGACTGTGCTAACTGACATTACATGCCTGTTTTAAGTGGCACCATGCCGTAGTGAAACATCTAATGTGCGGTTGCCTGAGTTCCCATAGGCAGTTGGGATGCAATCAGTTGAAAATAGGTACCTACTCACAAAGCAAACAAAAGCTTCTTTAAGAGATTCAAGTTCTGGAACCTGTCCTCAAATCCCTAAAAACTGCTGAGTAATATTTACATAAATACGCTGAAATTGCCTTTGCCATGCTTGAAATCATTTCTCCATAACCAGGATCAACAGGTTTAAATGACGGCAGAAGTGGTGGGTGTGCTTGGTGTATCACTGCCTGCAGGTAACTTAACAGGCTTTTGTAATTCCTCAGGCTCGTCTTTTTCTCAAATTGTTAGTTTGACATCTGCAGTGTTAGCATTGAATATACTGTCAGGACTTGGCCTAAAAGCTGTCCTGTAAGCATATTCCAGACATTTAACACTGTGAATGCCAGCTGAAGAAATAAACTGCTATGCACAAACTTACTGAAGCACAAAGCTCTGGTCCATGAGGCCAGGGACCAAGCACTCTCCTTCACAATTATGTGTAGCTAGCAGTGAAACGGCATCAGATATATGAGAAGAATTGTGGGGTGAATTTGTTATCATTAGCCAAAATGCATTAAGAACTTTAAAAAGAATGAAAAGGACTCCAACATAAAAGGTAAGTTTCCATGCTGCTATATGTTGCCATGGATCTTGATTCAAAGGCCCTCTAAGACCCATGAAGTGAATTCAGTGAGCTCTTTCAGACCTGACTTTAGGCAGCTACTGCCAGGGAAAAGTACAGGACTATTGATCTTGAATGGATAAAGGCACTTTCCTGTGAAAAGAAGGGAATCTTGGAGGAGGAAGCACTCCCATGCTTAGCATTCTCTATTGAAGAAAATTCGTGGTCGAGTGTGCTCTGTTGTTTTGTCCCATTCTTAGGTGAGTAGTTTTCTCCAGCCCTCCCTAGGAAGCTTCAGCACCTCCTTCTGGAGCTGGATTCCACTCCAGGATCCAAATCGTTAACTCAGTCTAGATCTTTGTTGTGTTAGTACATCAATTTCCTGCCCTTTCTATTCTATGGACTTAAGGATAGATCTTTCAGCAATCATTTTAATAACCATTACTTTGCTAATGAAGGTTACATTATGCCTTTGCTAAAGTAGAGAGATATTATTTTCAGCTAGCTATACTCCTTATTTTAGAGCTGTTAGAGAATTTCTAGGAACATTATTATTACTGAGAGAGTATTACTGATGTTATTCCCTGATGCACTGAAGAGATATCAGTAAGTCAAAAGTTTCTTGTCATGAAAGTTGATAATATAGATATATAATCTGGAAGAAGGAGAAAATAGAAGATTTTAGAATAGAAATTGTTTATACATCAGTAGCAACTTAGTCCTGTTCCATTTAGGAATTCGTTTGTGTCTTTCTAGTCTAAGATTTTAAATAATTTGAATTTATTTTAATGTACACTGGGAACTAGGAAGTTAAAAAGATCTGTGATTTATGGAATTAATGTATCATTTGACATCATAATCATTACATGGCACAGTACCTCCACTACATGTAAACAGGGTAGCAATAATACTATAAAGTAAAATTCACAACTTAGAAAATGCCAAAGCACAATACTCGTATATATACAATTTCACAATGATGGGCTGTTTTCTTCCATGAATTTAAGGCTAGAATTTTGTTACCAATTTATACTATTAAAAAATCTTGAACTTTCAATGAGTCTTAAGTACTGCAGTATGTAGGTCAAGGACAGTACAGTTTGCTTTCATCATTGACTTTTCACAAGAAAACAGGAAAAAATAAAAAAAATATTAAAAAACCCCAGACCTCTGGAGATAATTTTAAGTCATGCAAATGCCTGGGTTTTTTGAATGCTTAATTGATTGTATTGATGCATCTCCACACCAAGGAAAACTACCTGAAGCAACAAAATGTCTCTGCCATTCCTATCAAAACACATGGTTTGAAAACTGGAGCACATTCTTGGGTGAGTTTAGTGTAGCACAGTCTAAAAAGGGTCTAAGCTCCTTTCCAGAGGCAAGAGCCTCTGAGGATGGATGAAGAAGTCTTTGCAGTGAACCCAGTGAAGACATTACATGACAGTCTAGCAGCAGTGTTTTTTCGTTGCTGCTGTTATTTTTGTAAGGACAAAGAGAACCCGTGTATTACAAAGGTTTATGAAATGTAATGACATTGTATTAAATAATGAGTGTCATGCCATCTGCTTAATTTCAGTTGGTCACTAAGATAAAGCAGAGATTTAAAAGATGGGAAAAGGAACAAAAAGTTGCCTAGCAATATAGGGCTTGCCCAGAACAAAAGATGACAAAAGTGCATTTATATTGAAAAGTAGAATGATCAGAAGAAACCAATTTAAATTTAGGAGGTGAACATTTTTCCTTCTTAATGAACCCCCTTTCTTTTAGGTATTATAACATGATTTAAGGAGAATCATCAGTTTTCAAGATTAAACATCAATCAGGAAAAAATACCTACAAAAAGAAACCCTGTATTTCAATTTCTAGGTTTACTGTTTCAATTTTAACAGAGTTTTGGAAGATGATAACATTTTACCCTTAGTGCAACGATACTTTATGTCTTTTTGTGTGTTCAGCTGCCTATTCATTAGTTGAAATGTTCACTTGTCCTGGCAACTAATGGATTATATACTGCAATTAAAAAGTTTTTGATGGAAACATGTTTTTGCATGGTTTCCATTACACAGTCAATTTTCCATCCTGATATGATGCCCAGATTATAGTTTTTTACTAAAGTCTCTCTGCATTACTGCCTGCCCTTCCACCATTTTTTTCATGTGGTTTGGTAGCCCAATGGATATGATTTTTTCCCCATTCTTAATAAAATACCTGTGTTGACAGTGAAGGGTCTTAGGACTTGTCTGGGTTTGTTGTGGCCTCAGCTGCTTTTGCCCTGTTTCAGTAGCTGCCTAGTGGTCTGTGGCATATGAAGACACGGACTCACTTTCATTTCAAGTGAGACCTTGTTTATTGTTCCCTACAGACTTTTATACATAGCCCAAAATATCAACTCCGCCCATATACGTTCCCCCTTAAAACTTTCCACTGTTGACTTCTCTGTTCCAACCTCCCCTTGACCTTCGTGGATTCTTCTGTTTATCTTTTACGGTTTCTCCTGCTTGCCATGTCAGCATTCCACCTTAGGTATTGCTGCTTTTCTCAGGCCCAAGGCTTGTCAGATATCAGCTCTTTTGTGCTACGGCTCCAAGGGCTTAGCAAGACTGTCATATCTGTTCCCTGCTCTCCTTCTCTTCCCACAGTGGTCAAATGTTCATTGCCTAACCTGTTTGAGCTTAACCTCTGGATATATCATGTATGGTACAGACCTGACAAAAATACATAGCCAATGTGTAACAAACAACAACCTTTATGTCATTTGGGGCTGGGGGATGTTATTGTGCAATTTTCAAAGTAACTAGCAAAGAGTAAGAAGGAAGCAGGCTGTGATAAGAAAACATAAAAATAGCTTTCCAAGTGGACCCTCAGACTCCCATGAACATCATTGTCCTCCCAACAAAGGACTCCAGATGCTGCTGAAACACTATATCCCTCAAATTCCCCCCCATCCCACCCCCAGTCTGCTTGAGGAAGGCTGAAACTGCCAATGTTATGTTCCAAGAAGCACTGGAAGGGTATACATAACTGCAGACAAAACGGGTGGCTAATAGGAAGATTTTTTGGTACAAAAATGTGCAGTATGTTAGATGGTTGGGAATAGTCAGCAGAGATTTATCATTTGTAAATCAGGCCTGACTGACCTGACTGCTTTCTATGACAAAATGCCTGGATTTGCAGATTACGGGACAGCAGTGGATGTGATTTTCTTTGATTTTATCGAGGCTTTCAACATTGTCTCCCACTATACTCTCATATCCAAGTTGGGATGTTACAGTCTGGATGGGTGGACAACTAAATTGCAAAAAACCAGGTTGGATGGTTGGGCTCAGAAAGTTAGTGGGCTGGACTCTACCCGATAAAGAACTGTCAAGTGGGGTACTTCAGGGGTCTGTCTGGGACACATCCCATTTAATATGTACCAATGACGGGGAGGAGATAATGAAATATGCCCTCATCAAGTCTGCAGCTGATACCAAACTGGAAGGATCAACCAATTTGTTCAATGTCTGGGTTGCCATCCAGAGGGGCCTAGACAGGCTGGAGGATAGGGCCAACAAGGAACATTTTGAAAGTCAACAAGAACAAATGCAAAGTCCTGCACCTGGGAAAGAAAGAAGAGCCCCTAGCAACAGGAAAGGCTGGGGACTGGAGGAGCAATTCTGCAGAAAAGGAGCTGGGGCACAGCAAGCTGAACAGGAATCAGTCTGCAACAAAGGAAGTCAACAGCATCCTGGACTGTAGTCCCTTCTAGTCAGCACTGTCTAGACCACATCTAGAGTACTGCATCCAGGACTGGGTACCTCCAATACAAGAAAGATATTGATAAACTGGAGCAAGTTTAACAGAGGGCCACCAAGCTGATCAGGGCTGGAGCTGAGGAGGAGGCTTGTTCAGCTATGAGGAGTTGCTGAGGGAAGTGGGCTTGTTCAGCTAGGGAAGCGGCTACAGGGGACCTAAAACCAGCTGGTCAGTACCTACAAGGAGGCCATGAAGAAGATGGAGTCAAGCTCTTCACAGCATTGCCTGCTTGGAGGAAGAGACACAGTGGACATGTATTGATGCAAGAGAGGCTCCAGCTGGAATGAGAAGCTTTTTCGCCATGAGGACGCTCAGTCAGTGGAACAGGTTGCCTGTTCAGCTAGGGAAGCAGCTACAGGGGACCTAAAACCAGCTGGTCAGTACCTACAAGGAGGCCATGAAGAAGATGGAGTCAAGCTCTTCACAGCATTGCCTGCTTGGAGGAAGAGACACAGTGGACATGTATTGATGCAAGAGAGGCTCCAGCTGGGAATGAGAAGCTTTTTCGCCATGAGGACACTCAGTCAGTGGAACAGGTTGCCAGAGAGGTAGTGCAGACCCCATCCTTGGAGATTTTCAAGACCTGACTGGATAAAGCCCTTAGGAACCTGGACTGATCTCATCGCTCACCCTGCTTGCAGGGTGTTGGATGAGAGACCCTGAGTTTCCTTCCACCTGGAGTTATCTATAATTAGCAGCAATGCACAAATTACTGTTATCTGTTGAAGAGTTATTTTCTCCTGTGGTAACTTTGCATCATGACAAAGGGACCAGTTTTGCCACTCCTAATAATTAAGAAACTTGCAGAGTGCCCTTCTGAAACCTATAAACCAGCTCATGCATAAAACTGATCAAACTAATGAAACATGACATTTTTAGGAGTTTTTAATGATGATTAGTTTTATCAAAATATTTAATTTTGTATTTTTAGTTTGATGTCTTTTCACGCTGAATGTCTCAGGATAGACATATAGTTGGCTATTAGGTGATTTCAGTACCTTAATTAACTATTATATTTAATTGTGCTTACATAAACCTCAATAAATGACTCAAGACAAACAGATAGATAAGGGGATGTTGACATAATTGTGCATTAATAATGTTGATAATTATATTTTGCACAGCAGTAGCATCCCTAGACACCGGTCAGGGTAAGGGCTTATATCGTGCTAGGCAGCAAACAAACAGAATGGTTCTTATCCCGCACTTGTTTTGCATTGTGGGAGATATAGTTTCACTGAAGGACAATGCTGGAGGTTTAAAACATGGATCCTTATGTGATTAGTCTTCAGCTCCCATAAGGACATGTCAAAAAATACCAAAAGGTGGTTTAATGGTTTAAAAGAGAATTGGCATCTGACAAAAATGTCATGCTGTTTCAGTGGAGGAAGATGGTTTAATATGGATTGGTTGGTTTGGGTTTTTTTTCCTTTTTCCAGTGAGAATTGAAAAATTTCAACAAAATGGGAAATTACTTAAAGCAGGAAATTTACTATGGAAAAACATAGTTTTGAAAAGAGTTGTTCACTTTTGCCTTATAACTAAATTCTGGAAGGTGGAATGGGAGAGGTGAAGTGTAAGACCTGTACTAATCCTCAGTGCGAAGCTTGTGATGTCTGTGTGCGCAAGAACAGAGAAACATTGACAAATAAAAAGAAAAATATTATTGCAACTGTAAATATAATCTACAAAATCATGTGTAACTGTCATCTTCCCTTTCTGCATGGAACTTAGGGGCAGATCCTATCTATGCTGGATGCAATTTATTCTGCTAGCAGTGGATAAAAACAAGGAATTGTGTTTTGTGCAGTCTTAAAAAACTCCATGGGAATGCAGCAGGTGTCACACATAGAGTAACAGATGTGTACTAAGCTGAAAGTAAATACTGTCTCTTCCAAACAACAAATTGTTTCTAGAGGCCAGAAGTCAGCCAGATGAGCCCTAAGAGTGTCCATTCTTCTTACCTTCAGTATGTTTCACAGCCATCCTTCTCCTGTTCATTATAGTTTTCACCCTCCTCTAAATATTTGGAAAAGATGGCAAAGATAAATGAAAAACATGCTATATGTTCAGCAGGCATTGTAAAGCACTCCATGAGGTGTAAAGCTGTAAAGCTGTACTAACACAAAGTGAAAAAGATGAGTTTTCTTATACAGAGATGGAAGAAAAAATTATTGCCTGTAATTAGTTTCTGAGGCTGTACTTTGACATGCACATAAATCAGCATATTCACTGGAAATAGATGTCTAGTCTTATCTCCTTTATGCCGCCGACTATTTATTCTCACTCTCTCACAACATATTTAATACTAATACAATGTTATACTTGGTTATTTTCCAGAAGGGCCAATGCTTGAGCTGATTTACTGCAAGCCTTCAAAAATGCTTATGCTGGCCTAGCGTGAAGAGGAGGGAGACCAGAACAGGATGATGAAGACAAGGTGAAGACAGAGCCTCTTTTTACTGGGCACAGTAGAAAAATACACATCAAATCTACAGACCAGCAGTAAAAACTTGGAAGTATGTCACAATTCAGGACCAAACAGTATGCAGATCATAGCAAAGAGCTGAAGTATAATTTTATTTCCTTAGAGGAGTTTGTTGAAGTGTTGCTGCAGTTATTTTATATATTGTGATACTGGCCAGTGATACTGGCCTCCAGAATTACTGCTCCTCCTCGTTCCTTCCTTACAGCTGTGTCCAGTACCATTTCATGGGGCACTGCAGTGGGAAGCAGATATGAATTGCAGTCATCTGACAGGAAAAGAAAAAGAATGGCTTTGGTTTATTTTTTATAGCCAAATCAGTTTCTCGCTGTATGCTGCAAGATGGACTCACAAAGGGCTGTGGTGACATAACCAAGGGTCCTGTATTGGGCCACAGAATGGGCAAGCACAATATGATAGGCCTAAAACCCAGTTTCTCAAAAGTAGAATACAAAAATTTATTTACTCCCAGTATGTGAATCTCTTGCTTTCTCATCAGGTGAAAGGGACTGGGAATGAATGTATGAAAAGAAGCTGGATTTATGGAAGGTGTCAGGAGAAGCAAGAAAATATACTCAGATGGCGGGACTTGTATGTTGTTTTAATAGACTTACAATGTCAGCCTTGTAAATTGAAATCTCCTCCATTAGATTTTATATTAGGATTAAAAAGAAAAAGAAAAGTATTCGTAACAGTCTTAAAAACAACCTGAAAAAGTGTATTTCATTGCAAGTAACTCGTATATTGAAATCAATGGTAAAATGACGGAAATTGTGTGTTTTATTTAATTTTTATCTGCTAAATTTAAAGATTAATTTCAACTACTCTTGCATGAAAATGTGGAAATAATTGAAATATTGATATTCAATAATTTATTGTAAGGCTCTGCTATCTTAAAGTCTCCCATATACTGTCTAGATAAATATTCCACTTGTGTGTGGAGTATTGATCTTGGAGAAGTCAATGTGTTTTGATCAACAGAAGATCTACAGCTACTCTAGAGGTTTCTTGCAAAACAAAAGTAATTTGAGTGAAAGATTGTAATTAATATGTACTGCTCAATTTTACTTACTCAAAGACAGAATACTTGGTCTTTGTTTTCTGTAGGATGCTGATGTGTAATCAATTTCTCTATTTCCTTGTCTGGGTCATCTATGTAACCTTAAGAAAACCAAATAACTTCTATAGATATACAGTGTGCCCACATCACACATTAAACAAACTTTGCTGTGTTTTTTTACCATATGACTCTAAGTGTGATCTCTATGGTAACAAACAGATTCTAACTGCCCTTAGGTGGCTTTATGCCTACAATGAAGAAAACAGTATTTTATATTACCAAGACGGTTTTTTTAAACCTCATGAATACAGTGCAAGTTATTTTGCATGTCCAGGCCAATCTTTCGTCACAATATTTGAGTAATGTGGGCCCCAGGCTGATGAGTGGTTAGCTAACCTAATGATTGTCTATAAATTTATAGATATAATTCTATGTATGTATAAATGATATATACATATACACCAAATTAGTGTAGGTGGTGGCAGCTGGCATGCACTCTGTGTTTGCCAAGGGCTCAGTGCTGAATAGCTTGTGCACTGTAAGTTTGCTTGTTAGTTCAGTGATTCTTTTCCTTTCCTATATTTAATTTTGTGACTCCCCCTTCCCCTTACTCCCAGCTCTGAGAGCACCTAACATGGTCCCAACCTCTGCTCAGTCCTCTGGGGTCAGGAGTGAGGATGTGGTAACAGACAGACATCCCCATCCTGTGGGGAAAGGAGTGGGAGACAGATTAGTTAATTGATCATCACTGCCAGTGCCGCAGTGCTGCCTTGCAGCTGTAAACTCTGTCAGCCAGCTGTCCTGAACAGAGCTACCCTTTCCCTCCCCTTCAGCACTGGGTTTCAGCATCTCCCCTCTTGCTTTGCTTTTCTCCACCTCTTCTTACGCAGCTCAGGCTCTGAGAAGCATCCTTGTCTTCATAGCCTTCTGGCAGGCTACCAGGAACAGAGCACATTGGCATCATCATCATCCCACTCCCCAAAAGGAAATCTCTTCCCTCTTTGCCCATAATATATGCTTGGGAGAAAGGCATTCTCCAGTAGGAGGATATCTGGCTGCACATTAACTTCCTCAAAGATGAACTTCTAAACTCCCTTAAGAGCTGATAACAGCTATAGGAAGCATTTTCCCCTGATGTTTGAAATGTCGTGTGAGCCAAGTAAGTGCTGTAGCTCCCTAGCCCATTCTCCAAATACCCTATAGAGGTTGTGTAGGTGGTACTGAGTACCACAGCAGTGGGTGTGGATGACACGACTAACCAGGAATTTTGTCTGGCATTCAACAGTGTATTGGGGAACAGGCTTGAACCATGATCATTCCTAGGAGTTTATCATAGTTATTTTCCTGCAGCACTGGAATTAGTCAGCATAAACCATAAGTGAATGCATTATAACGTAACTATGAAGTTTCCTAGCTCATTTATTCAGATTTTCTCATGAATTCATGGATTTTTAAAGCCAGAAGACATGGTTAATTCATTTAGTTTGATCCCTGATATGTCACCCACCACAGAAATTTCTTCTGTTACTCTTTTGCTGAGACCAATGGCATGTTACTGGCTGAAGAATAGCTTCTGGAAAGGATCTTGTCATCAGTTTCCAGGAACAAAAAATGGATAGTCAAACCACTTCCCTTACCTGAAAAGGTAAGAGAAAATTTTAATCTGAATTTCTTGGGCTTTAGTCAGCAAGTCCTCTTCTGCTGGATCAAAATTCATTTCAAATGTAATATGTATATTCTAAGAAATTGCTTACTTGCTGAAATCAAACAGAATAATCAGATTAAGCTACATGGTTGTTTAATTGTAATGCATTTTCTCTTTTCTA
>WAAD01011095.1:0-98717 GCA_013389945.1 Fregata magnificens | reverse complement strand
TTTTTAATTTAATAGGTAAAATATAACTCAAGGGACATGAGAAGGAAATGATAAAGTCCTGTGAAAATAATAGAGGGCGTTTATTCCTAGATACACTAAAATGTTTTATAGTGTTTTAGAAAGGCACAGAAAATTGGATCAGATGAACTGCTCTTTCTAGAGTGGATCCAGATTAGGAAATTATTGCCTCCAGCTTCTTGTTGCTTCCCCACCAGAACATATTGCTCATTGCGGTCTGCCATCAGGGCTTCTCCTTAATCTCGTGTTTGGTGTGCCAGCAGGTTTATTAATTTGGACACAGAATCACTTTGAGAATGGCTGATTAACTTCTGATGTTGAAGCAAGTCATTCACTGCTTGCTGACGAATCTCTGCACCATATTCTGCTATCCAGCATAAATATACTTCAAGGTTGAACAGTGGCAGATGTTGATGAAGACGGAGTGGTCATATAAAGTGATGTACTTCTGGTTAGTTTATATGTCTTTTCTCAGTACAGAGAGTACATTTTGAGAAAACCAAGGTGCAGCCACACACAGAAACATGCTGTGGATTTCAGGAGACAGGGATGTTGGTTTGTGACAGAAAAACAGTAGCAAGCAGCTGGAGCAGAAATATCTTAATTGTTATCATTTGTGATCAGAATGGTATGTCCTTAAGCATTGTCTATATCAAGATCCATTTCTTTGTACACTCTTGCTGGTGTAAGTAAGCTAGCACACCAGTAATCTGGTAGCATTTCAGTGTTTCAGTAAAAAAAAAATTTCTTATACCAGTTTCAGAGATCAAGATGACTAATAACAGTAGAAGTACAGATATTTTGATGAAATTATGTATATGTTAGGGCATTTAGGGAGATAGTTAAGTTGTTTAAAATATAGTATCTCTAGCAAATATAGCATCTCTAGCAAATATATCTATATTGATAGAATGCTGGTAAAATGTATAAATATATACCTAGGGTAGCTAGGAAATAAAAGTAGCTGAGGAAAAAACCCACTAGATAAAATTCATCTGGGCAAAAAAACTGCAGAAGACTGTACATCTCTAAAGCTTCAGTTAAACTTATAAAATGAAGCTCTAATAGAAACTACATAGGGAAAGCCTTGTGAGTTTCCTCTGAAATCCACTCATTTTAAACATAACAGGAAGAAGCTATTTTATTCATATGCTTGTGGAGGACAAGAGTAAGGTTCTGTACTAATGTAGAAAACAGCTGAGAGGTAATATTTGATGGACCACTTGTCTGCGGTACACCACCAGATGATGATGAGTCAATTATTTCAAGCTATTGCCAAAACACCCAAACATGAAACAAGGACATATAAACAGAAGTAGAGCCTATACGAGATGGCAATTCAACCACTTCTCTACTCAACATTGGTAAGGCATCAGGTGGAATACTTAAACATTTCTGGGCCTCATGGATTAAGGATCTGTGAACCTATGAAGCATAGCTATAGGAAAGTGAACTCACAGAAAGCATTCAGAACGAGAAGAAACATGAATGAATTGCAATTTTTTAGTCTTGAGAAGATTGAGAAGGGTTGGCTAAAAGCATGGAAACAGACAAAGAAGATGAGAATAGTCTATTTCCCATGCCTGCTGTGGAAGAATAAGGAGGAATGATCAGCTCTGTAGCAATGGGGATTCAGATGAGACATTGGGAAAAAATTTCTAACAGTAAGTTTGGTGGACCACTAAGATCTGAGGTATCTGCAATTGTTGTACTGATGAGGTTGAAGCATACAGACAAATGTCTGCCCAGCATTACAGATGTACAGCTGCTTCTGCCTCAGAGCAGAGGGATGGACCAGATGATTCATGGAAGGGTCTTTCATCCCTGTTTTACAGACATCCTCACTATTCTATATAATTATTATGGTCTTTTGTTGCTTATGTCTTATTTGTTCCTATTTGTCTGGATTTGTTTCATTTATCATCTGTGGACTTTGCACAGTCCCCTACACTGAGATCTGTGGATGCAGTCAGAGCAATGATCTCCAGATGGACCAGGCTCTGCACTGCACAGGCAGAGAGACTGTCACAACATGCTTTCTGGGCTCCCGCTACCCACACACCTCAGCACAGTTGGGATGTTAATCTCTGAAAGTGAAAGGGCCCAGCTATCACGTGGCAGACAGGAGAGCAGATGAACTCAAAGACATCTCCAGTATACCTAAGTGCAGGAGACCTCATTGGAACCCCATCGTGCTAAGTGGAAATGGAGTTCATTAAGGCTGGGCCAAGTCCATAATGCCCTTTTTGGTGATGAAAGAAGGAAGCTGTCCTCTGCTTTGTCTTGGTGAGGCACTTTTCATCACAACTACCATTTCTTTTTTATGCTGTATTTCTAGAATGTGGAAACTCAGCACAGAATCATGCTTTTCTCCTCAGACAGAACTCAGTACATACGTGCCAGGAAAGCTCAGTACTTTGATCTCTTTTTTGTTGTTTTGTGGGTACCTTTCACCCTAACAGCAAAGACTAGGCCTGGTCCGATGCTAAGCTATGATTAAATAGACTCCCTGCCACTCAGTTCCTTTCCACGAGCCTAACTGTTACCAACAGCATAATATAAATAATCTCAGATTCAGTCTCTAAAGAAGCAGCCTGAAGGGGATCATGCCTAACATATCATTGCATAGTTAGTGAAACAGCCATTCACCACTTGGGACTGTAAATGCCTTCTTAGGCTGCGTGAAGCAGTCTAGACAGTGGTGTTCTGCATAAAATAGTCTGGGCAGTAGTCTCAAAAGATGTTTTTCAATGCAGCTGTGTCTACTGATAAAATACCTTTAGAAATGGATGTGCTCTGTAGTTCTTGTCAGGGTAATATTGATTTTAAGTGCACCTTCTTCATCAGTTCAGAAAAGAAAATATTCCTGTATTTAGGAATACAAGAGAAAAAAAAATGTTGATCTATACTTTTCCTTAAGCCTCTGTGCCTCTTCTTTAAGTTAACATGTGTCTCAAAGCATAGCAATTTCCCAATGGTTTGGTTGAATACAATTGAAATTTCCCCCTCACTCCCCCTTCATTCCATCATTTATTCCCTTAATGTTTCACGAAAGTTTTTCTTGTCTGCAATTTTATATGAATGCCATTTATAATAATTACATGCCAAATGCGTGACATTAGAACTTAAATAATGGATTTGTTCTGTGTGCACCATCATGAGATGACACCCAGTGGGATTAAAGAGATAACTTTATGTTAAAGTAACATCAAGTATCTAAAAGACTGACAAAAAAAGTTAGATAGTTGCATGTCTTCCTGTGTATCACAAGCCAGTTGTGCCTTGCCTATTGCACACGTGCACACAGATTAACCCAGCCTTTTTCTTTTTCTGTAAAGTTGATAATAATTTCAATGAGTGCCAATAACTTCCTCTGCCTTTTTTATCTGGAGATAGGAAATCCTATCATTCCATAAAAGTAAATGCAAATTTCACTCCAATTGATATTAAAGTAACACAAGGCAGAATTTGTTTCTCAGGTGGAATAAATGGCGATCAATCAATCTCACATTATTTGGAGGTTGCCTTGGAGGAGCTTCTGAAGTTAAAGAGTACCTTGGCAATGTGAAAGAGACAGCTATGTTTAAAACAATAAAGCTTGTTCCCAGATACAGGATCAGATTTATAAAGATGCAAGGTGGCTGAAGTGTGCACAACACAGGTCTGATCTTAATCTGCTCATTATTTATCTATGCAGAGGCGTTCAATTAAATGTACATAAAGATGTGCACTGAAATGTGCATACATTGTGAAATTTGGCCAATGGCATCTGTATTCTGCACACTATGGAGAAATTCCAATGCCCCATCTGGGTCTGATGTTACATGGCTTAAATATTCAGAAGGATCCTATTTATTTCAGTTGAGTCTGTTAAGATTATGCTCAGACCTCAGATAAGCAGCCAGTGATATTTAAAAGAGAATTGTCAGTGGTTAGGTACCTGTGTTGCCAACACCAGCCTGTCACTCTGACTGCTCTTTTCTCATTGAGTATTCGCATTGCTGAACTCCCGCTTCTGCTTGGTTTCCCCAAGGAGCTACTGGGAGACATACAGGTTTCTCAAAGGGCAATTCAGAGATGGACCCAAATATGAAATGCCTATATAGAATGTCCCATGAATTAAGCATCCCGGGGAGATTTTAGGTATACCTTACTTAGCTCCAGGTATTTCTATTCTGTCTCTATCTTTTCTGTTGCTTTTTCTTTCGCTCACATTATTCACTTGGCAAACATGGATGGATTAGTTTCCTTGCTTTGTTTGTTCTTTTAACGCACACTGGGATTCCTGTCCACACAACTAGTCTTCTACATACTATAAGAATATACATGTGTAATAAAAGCTAAATAGAAGATGATGATTGTGGGACTGGTCAGGTCCATGAGGACGATTGTAAGTAGACAAAGACTATCAGAGAGAAGACATACATATTTTGATATAATGTTCCATCACACTTAATTTTTATCATTCGTCCCAAGCTATGTGCTCGCTTGTTCTGAAGAAGGCTTTAAGACTAAACACTAGGCATAGAAGATTGTAAGACTTGTCATATTGGTCACACCTACAACCTACCTACCTCAGTGGCCAAAGCGGGCAGCAGTGCCCAGCATTCCATGACAGAGGAAAGTGTCTAGAGCATGAAACTGTAATTTTAATTACAGCCCTGGATATGTGTATGTGAAGTAAAGAGTGAGTGGTTTGTAATGCCACAACAAGCTGTGTAGTGTAGATCGGCTCAGAGGAAGGGTGGAATTGCTGCTGTATTTATGCTCCAGGTTTAGGAAGGAGAAATGACTGGTGAGAGAGCAGCTGTGAAGGATCTCAGGGTTGCATTGAAAAGCCAACAAAATATGAGTCAGCAGTGCAATGCTATCACAAAAAAAAGTTTTTCTTCTTCTGGTAAGTATTGACAGGGGAGCTGATATGTGAGAGGTGGGAGAACAAATAAAATGTCACCTGAAATGCTGTGTCCAGTTTCTGCGTACCATGCTTTAACTTCTGAGAAACAACTTTGACAGTCTGAAAGGCATCAACAAAAAATAAAATTGCTAGCAAAAACATGACCTGTGAAGAAATCTTGAAGCAATGCCAGTAGTTTAATCTAGGCAACAGAAAACACGTGAAGGAGTGAAACTGTAATATTTTAATGCATAAAACACAGTTATTAAAGCAATGATGAACTGTTTTTCATTCTCACCAGAGATGAAAAAAACATTTGTCTTGTGCTAGGGGTATAGGGGCTGGAGGCTGGGGAGGTGAGAGGAGTTTGTAAGCGCTTTATTAGTCATAGGCATTTGTCCTTCCTGCAAGGTACTCAGTCAGTCATAACTAAAGAGTTTTATTATTACCATGGCTTTATCTTAGAGACTGAACAACTTTAAGTAATGCTTTTTGCACTGAGTTTACCATGAGAAGAGTGACCAATGCTTTGTATATTTGACAGAAATTCTTTTTGGAGAAGATTTTTGTGTGTGATACAAATCTTTCATGTAACTTTTCTAGGCTAACAAATGTATTGGCTGTAGGGACAGATGGATTAGGGTTATCATAAGTGTAGCTATAACTGGGTTTATGGACTAATAGTCCTCTCTGTCTGGGTTTATGGATTAATAGCCCAAAAACTAGGTAGTAAAAAAGACCAGTGGTCAATAGGGCTATAGATTGAGGGGGACAGCTGTGACTATGAAGGAGGTAAACAGATATTGAGACTGATATGAGCACCTGGAGCAAAAAAGGCTGTGAGACTGTGGGTGGAGGGATGTGGTATTAGAGGACAAGATGTGTGGAAGACTACCAGGATGAAGTGAAGCAGCACAAGAGTGAGAGAAGGTGTGCATAAGACATGTGGTGCATAAGGTGAGAAATGGCCTTGAGCTCCCAAAGAAACACCCACCACCACCACTGCTCTGGTGCCTCAACCTGAGGCCCTGGTGGGAACACATGTGGGATTGCCTCATTGTTCTCTCCTTCAAAGGAATACTGACCTTGATGTTTAGGTGAACTAAGAGTAAGCACTTACATGCATATTTTAAATACACAGCCTGACTTCCAAAGATGCTGGTAATGTGCAGAATTTTTTTGAAACTGATCTGATGCTTAAAATCGTAAAGGAATCTATTGAATATTTTTAGCACTTGATTATTTGTTTTAGGTGTTTAAGTTTAGTCTTGTAGCAAGGACTTTAAAATAGAAATGCTCTTGAGCTAAGCTTCTGTTCCTAATGAATGCCACAGTTATATTTGCATTTAATTTAACACACATGCTGAATGTCTGAAGCTAAGACACTATGTCTATATTTTCTTGAATTTGAGACATCTCAAATGACATTATTTCTGTGTATACTGATCTTGAAATGGCATGGATAGTTTCTTTCACTCTTTTCCTCCAGAACCGGGTCAAGCCTTCTCAGCATTACAAGCAAACCTGAGTTTTGCAATGCTACAGCACAGAGGAGCAAGCTGACCCTGGGCTGTCAGTCCCATTGCAGGTGATGACACTTCAGGGTGTTTGGGTAAGAAAGACATAGAAGATGGCTTTAGGGAGAAAAGCTTGTTATTGGTATTACTGTAAGGAGAACAGGGATAGTGCCTTTTCCTGCTGATAACAGACCACCCCACCCTACAATAGATGCCTTGCTGTGCTCCCTGACTTCCTTTTCTTTTTTGACCACAGCAGTGGCAGCCGAAAAACACTTCTGGCAAAAAAAGGCAATGAAGTAATTTTGTTACCTCTGTCAGCCTTGTACTTAATCACATAACTAATTTGCCTATGCCTAGAGTCAGTTTTTGTTTCCCCATTGGCCCCTACTATGAGATATATGAGTGTCAGAAGCTCCTCTGTACCCTAGATAAACATGAAGCTTTCAAGTAGTGTAGACTAAATTTCTATAAAGTCAGCCTAACACACTCTTGTTTTTGAGGAACAGACATCTGAGATTCATCCAATGGTTGCATACTTTTATACAGAGTTCAGTGAAGAAACTTATAGGCAACAAAATGCTTAGCCTCCAAAATGCACATTACATTTGTAATGAAATTTGGATTGGAAAATTTCACTCCGTTGAAACTGTTTTTTATAGCTCTCTGCTTTCTTTAGAAATATTAAAAAATTCAATATTAGAGGTAAGCTTTAGAATAGATTTAATGTGAGGCATTATGTCAGGGAAACGGCACAAATTTAAGTTACTTCATGTGTATTCTATTGAATATTTTTGTTGTGTCCTTAGGGCTACCTATATGCTGCAAATTACTGGAGTGCACATTTCTGCAGGCTAAGCAGCAGTACGGAAACTGGGAAAACTGAGTTCTGTAGGCATATAGTTCTATCAAATAATCACCGATTTTCATTGGAATACTTCAAAGCACTTTGCAATGATAGTTGTTTTCATGTTCAATTTTTCTATCTCCAGTGGTTGCAGTGCAACCTTCACTTTAAAAGATGGGGGCTTAGCTGAACGATAAACATTGTGGTCATAACTTCAAAGATAAATTCTCTTGAACTAGGACTGGAACTGGGTCTCTTTTCTCGCTGGTGAGAGAAAGCTGAATGTATATAGTTAAATGGAAAAGAATTTTCAAAGCCAACCATTCTGGCTTTTAGGACTATTTTCTTGTGAAAATGAAACTTATTACAGATAAGAGTCCTTTTGTTTTTCTATCAGTGATAGTTTTTGTTTTCACAGCAGGGTGAGATAGCTCACTCTCATTTCTTAAATAATTTAGAAGGAAATTTAAACTCTACAATGGATAATTTTGGAAAGAACTAACTTCCAAAGAGTCTTGCAACATCCTCTGTGTTCGTAAATAACTCTAGGCTGATCTATTTTCTTCTGTACTTGCTTAGCCCTTTTCATTTCTGAAGGCAGTTTTTATTGTGTTTTTTCCCCCTCATGGGAATGAAGTGATTTCCACTTTCTAAGTAACTATCCTCCATTAACAGAACTCTTCAGCCTAAATTTGTCGTGTCTATGAGAATAAATTGGATTCCCCTAGAGAATTTGTCCAGCTTCCTTACTATCAGTTTTAAAACTGCTGAGTTTACCCCATCATACTTGTTAGGGCTCTTTCACTTTGAGTCTCTGTCAGGAGACTCTGATCCGAAGCATTTCCTTTCTTTGCATTTTTCCATAAGTTAATCTGGCACAACCCAGCAACGTAACTTGGCATTTTCATAATTTGGTATTTAAGTCACAGATATAGTTTAAATCAAACTTTTGAGTGCTTCATTTGTCAGGGGTGCCCTGCAGAACATTCTGGCCATTACAGCTGTACTGTAGCTTCTACATATCTTTCTCAAACAATTACATTCAGTAAAAGATATGAGAGGACTAGTTTCCTTTCAGTGTAATTGTGATGTAAAATAACATCTCACAAAATTGTTCATTATGTAAGATTGTCCTAGAGTGAACACAGCTGCAAGGTACTTTGCAGCTCCACGTTACAAGCTCCTTGACTTCCTTGACTTCATCAGTGGAGGAACATCTAGCTCGCTCGTTAAAGCTGCTTCCACATACACAGATTACTCATAGAGCAGTTTGACTCACAGAGTACTCCAAAAAGTGGTGATCAATATTCAACCTGCTTAGTAGGAGATGACTGCCTCTCCTTAGGGAGGCAGGACTGAGAGGGAGAAAAGAGATTTCCTGAAGTGCTCACTGTATGTCACTTCTAATTATTAATGATTCTGTCAGGGAGCAATCTCATTGGATCAATCCACAGAAACATCAGATGAATGACTTCAAAGATACAGTTTTTTAGTCTTTCAAACTTCAAAAATGTACTGTAACCTGTTTTCTGACCATTGTTATATGTTGGATTTTTCTTTGTCTTATGGCACATATTGCAGGAAAGGATGTCAGGGCCTCGAGTGCACCTGTGAGCTCTGCAACACCCACCTCTGAGAAGTTTGGCTGCCTGTGCTCAATGTGCGGTGGTGTCCTAGTTTCAGCTGCGATAGAGTTAATTTTCCTCCTAGTAGCTGGTATAGTGTCGTGTTTTGGATTTAGGATGAGAAAAATATTGATAACACACTGATGTTTTAGTTGTTGCTAAGTAGTGCTTACACTAGTCAAGGACTTTTCCAGCCTCCCACGCTCTGCCAGGTGCACAGGAAGCTGGAAGGGGAGGGGACACAGCTAAAACAGTTGATCCAAACTGGCCAAAGGGCTATTCCGTACCATATGACGTCATGCTCAGTATATAAACTGTGGGGCTGGGGGCTGTGATCACTGCTCCGGGACAGGCTGGGCATCGGTCAGCAGGTGGTGAGCAGTTGCATCACTCGTTTTTCCTGTGTTTTGCTTCTCTCTCTCTCTCTCGTTGTTTTCCTTTCCATTACAGTATTATTATTATTAATATTATTATTATTTTTATTATTTCTATTATTTTACTTTAGTTATTAAACTGTTCTTATCTCAACCCACAAGTTTTCTCACTTGTGCCCTTCCAATTCTCTTCTCCATCCCACTGGCTGGGGGTGGGGGGGTGAGTGAGCAGCTGTGTGATGTTTTGCTTCGTGCCATGTTAAACCGCAACAGGCTGTAACCCATATCATCCTGTTGGGAGATAAGCTGGGATCTACAGAGATGTTTGGCTGTCACTGGGCTGCTGGTTGACTCTGGTTTCTGCCACTGGCCTGCTCTGCTCTTCTTGTTTGAGTGCTGTGGAGCCATCCCCATGTCAGGGGGGACGGTGCCCTGCCTGCCTCATTGTCACCTTCTCCTGTCCTTGGCGAGCAGTCCACCTTAACAGCAGTTTATTCATTTTTTTTCATCATTATAATTCTGCTAAAGTCAACAGAGATACTCAGGGTATCAGAAGCAGTTCAGGGTAGCTCAATGTTAAATCTGGACATGCTTGTCCATCCATAGTGATGTAAATTAAATTGCTATTCCAAAAGACTGGATAGCACATGGTGAGTTGAAAGTAAAATGACCATTGGTTTGGGTCAGTTTGAAGTCTCCTTTGTAGACTGAGTGTGGACAGCAGTTACTTTTGTCTTCAGAAGGAATTGATTGTCAAAAATCCTGTAATTCAGTCTTCTCGTTATGTGCCTTTCTGACTTTAAAGCATGATGAGAAAACTGTTAATATGTTGTCAATTATATCTTCAATTGTATTTTTGTTTAACATTTTATTGTATTCAGTAAAACATGAAAGTGTCATTAACTTCAATGGTATGCAAATAGTAAGTGATCTTTCCTACTTGGTATTCCTGATGAATAGGAAATTATACTAACAACTTTCATTATTCTGTTCATTTATTATTGGAGAATAATTAGAAGTGAATGACTGTTAAAAGTTTTTTTCTTTTGCAAAAATGAGGCTTTCATCTTTTGTGCCACATTTTTTTCAACAGTAAGTATCTGTCTTTGTACCTTTTTCTCACACAAACACTTTCCCTCCACCATTACTGACATTGGAGTTTGAACATTAAAAATTTAAGAAAATAGTAAGAAAAGTCTTTCCAACTTCTTTCTGCTCTTTGTTCAGTGCTGTTGATACAAGTTACCATATTCTCCAACTGAGATCTGGAGCTAGAATAAAATGGGAAAAACCTTTATTTGAACTCTAAAGCATAATTTTGCCTCCAGTTTGGGCTCTGTGACCTGCAGTTTGGTCAGTAGCATGCTGAAGGTCAACTACATAATACATTTTTCCATGGGCCATATAATACACTTATATGGTCTGATTAGTATCAATCAGCCCTCTAGGGGTCATGTCTATTCTCTTATTTGTTCTGTAACTTAATGAGGGGAAAAATGTCCTGGATGGATGTTTGAAGACTATATGGAATATGAAAGAAGACAGTCCAGTTACTCTTAACTCATATGTTTAACTTTATTTTATGATCATAGAAAGCACTACATATTGAAAAATATGTGCATTTTGATGTAATTGCCAGAGCATGGATACCTACTTGTTTAGCTATTGTTTTTGGCTCCCAGTTACTCATCCAGACAGACAAGACATCTCCCATAAGTCCTGTGCCATTTGTACCAGTCCTGCTCTATATCTTGGATATTTTGCACTATTTCACATGACAATAGGCACATATGTTTGGGCACGTGAATTGAACTCTGGTCTTTACTGACAATAATGGGATATCGACTCCTACAACTCCATGTAGACACCTAAATGTAAATGTCTTAAGTTGGAGCTGAATCTCATCCTCAAACTCACCTGCTCAGAGATTCTTCTAGATCTCTCGAAAGATCTCTCTCTTCCTACTTTATTACAGAAAGCCTCATTTTACCTTAGTGGTGTGTTACTGAGGCATAAAAGCTCGCTTGCAAACATTCATATCTAGCCCTGGGGCAGGATGGCACCTATGCTCCATCTGGATTTCAAGGGGACCACCACCAACTAAGCTACCTGACATCTTAGGCATACTGGAAGGCACCTCCATGTGTGACAGATTTGTCAACTAAAATCTCATCTACCGCATATGTAAATGATACCTGTCTGGGATGATTAGAGGCATCCACAGCCAAATACTTTTTTATTATTTCTGTGGATAAAACAACTGGCTTATGACCATTTTTCACTGTTACATTCTGTGTGTCTAGGGACTAAAATGATCACTTGATGCTAAGGTGGCATTTATGCTGGGACATATGCAAAGCTGGGACACTGGCTCTGATTCTGAGGCCAGCTGGTAAAGTCTGGCTACCTCCTTGTTATTAAACTCTCTTAGCTTCCAATTCAGGGTGGCCACATCCAAACTGTGTATTGGAAGTGGACCTTGAATTCACAGACTGTGCCTGTGAATTGTTTGGAAAGAGTGCTAATTTGCCTAGGCTAAAAGTGTGCCAGGAACCACAGTAACAACGTAACAGTACTACAAACGATAGCCTTTCAGTACTCAGCTCTGCCTTGGCATTGTTCATTTACTAGTGTAGATGTCTCTGGAGTATTAAGACAACTATTGGAAGGACTGTATGGAATTTATAAGCATGTATCATAAGGAAGCTTTTGGCAGAAGTTAAGGCATTCACCACAGAAATTATCAAAGCTCTTTTCAGGTGCAAATATTCTGTTTGATGTTTTGTGTTTATATATCTCATTTCACCCTAGAGAATCATACAGCAGTCAGCAAACTTCATACAGAAATAGCACGGTGCCCATCAAAGAGGAGTAGTCTGTTCTAGAGTGGAATGTGACAGCTATTTACCAGGGAAAATAGCATTGCAGATCTGTGTAGGAGTGGGACCAGGGAAGAATCCTGCATGCGAGGGAAAATGCAGAGAGACTGTAAGGAGGTAAGAGGAGCTCAACAGATCTGAGGTTATTTAGGTTGGGGAAAGTTAGATAAAAGTCTCCCTTTGACTCTTTTGCTAATATCTCTTGTCTTTAATAAAAGCTGGTTACCTGAATGTAGCATCTTTAAGACCACCATATCCTGAAACATCATTTTAAGGCTCAGCTGATGTAGAAATCAATTCAGTGAATCAATCCCTGATGCAGGTGCAGTCAGTGTTCACTCACATATGCTATCCAAGTACTGATAAGGCCAAATCTTTGCATATGCTTCCATCTTGGAGGAGGCTTTGTGTGGGCACAGTGGTTTTCCTCTACAGAGTAATTACCAAGACTCTTCAAATTGTGAACTGCAGGTCTTATCCTCATAAGAAATAGCACTGATTTAAATAAAGGGATTTTTATTAAAGGATTTAATTATATTCCTCTGTGAAAACATTTATTTTCATTTAGAAGTAGTTTATTTCAAATTTTGTAGGGGTGAAAGGAAGCATTCAGACAGGTTAATCTTAATTAGACATTGGTGGGAGTAGAGAGTGCTGACAGTAGGGTAGCAGATTGTTACTCTGAAAAGGAGACAGACGGACTTTGACAATCCATGAGAGATGACCGTGTCAGATAAAATGCAAAATGCATTTTCAATGTAAAGTTAGCAGCATGCAGGACACAAGAGTTACTTTTGGCCTGATGACAAGGCGGAAAGTAGCCCAGAAAGCCAACTGTATCCTGGGCTGCATCAAAAGAAGCATGATAAGCAGATCGAGGGAGGCCATTCTCACCATCTACTCCACTCTCGTGAGACGCTGCCTGGGTGTTAAGCTCTGGGGCCCCAACACAATAAGGACATGTTGGACCGAGTCCAGAGGAGGGCCACAAAGATGATCAGAGGGCTGGAACACGTCTCCTATGAAGACAGGATGAGACAGTTGGGGTTGTTCAGCCTCGAGAGGAGAAGGTTCTGGGGAAACCTTATAGCAGCCTTCCAGTACCTGAAGGGGGCCTACAAGAAAGCTGGAGAGGGACATTTTGCAAGGGCATGTAGCGATAGGACAAGGGGTAATGGCTTTAAACTGAAAGAGGGTAGATTTAGATTAGATAGAAGGAAGAAATTCTTCGCTATGAGGGTGGTGAGGCCCTGGAACAGGTTGCCCAGAGAAGTTGTGGATGCCCCTCCCTGGAAGTGTTCAAGGCCAGGTTGGATGGGACTTTGAGCAACCTGGTCTAGTGGAAGGTATCCCTGCCCATGGCAGGGGGATTGGAACTAGATGATCTTTAAGGTCCCTTCCAACTCAGACCATTCTGTGATTCTATCATTCTGTGAAATTACTCAGACTGCTGCTTCTCAGCTACATGAAAGCAATGCTGTCAAGTGCTTTACACTGCTACTTAATTTCTGTTCTGTAATGGATCTGTATGTTATAGCTATCTCTGATTCAAATGAAAAAGAATTTTATCTACATTTTTAAACACTTTATTTTTTCTTTCTGCTGAGGGAAATAACACTGGCATTAAGATAAATGAGGCTGGAAGCAGCGCTGTGTCTGCACTACTATGATAATGCAGTCCCCAAAAACCAGTTGCCAAGCATAGCTGCTACCACTGTACAGGATGAGCAAGTTAAATTAATTGTTTTCTCCTTTAGCACCCCTTTCATGGGCTTGTGCAGTTCAAACTTCAAAAGCTAAATAACCTTTCTAACACATTGCCATATTTCACTTTGCTTTACATAAAAATGTATACGTTGATCCACAGCTGTTTTAGTTATTTCTTTGGAAAATGTGTTTCTTTAGGAATCCCTGGGAAGCCTTCACCCACACAGAACTTTTCCTTTATGACTGAGGATGGTAGAAAATGGACATGTTTGGAGATCTAGGTAGAATACTTTTGAGACATATGGTATATGAGAATGGAGGAGGAGTGGGAAAGCATCAGCTTTCCCTAAGAAGCATCAGTATAGTCCTCTGCTAGGGGGAATTTACTTGTTCTGTATTTCATATGCAAAGGAGCTGTGCAACATGGGGGAAAAAAATTGACTGAATTGGAACTGTTCCAATAGTTAGAAACACTTCTTGACAAACTGAATGGAAAAAAAAATCTAGTACATAAAATAGCTTTACATGAGGAGTACAAATATCTCAGATATTACATGACCACGACCATATTACATGAGACACGTTACATGACTGTGTGGGCTAATGTCACATTATGGATCCCTTCAGCCTTATACTTTCAGACTTCCTTAGCAGCTGGCCCCAGGTGCCCTGGCCTTCCTTGCTTCATGGTCAGACACACACACAAATGGGTCTCTCGGTCCACCCTCAGGTTCCATGGTCTCCCCAAGAGCTTCCTGGGATCTCCTGGCCCATCCAGTAGCCAACCCACAGACTCTCTGGTCTCTTCAGTATCCAGCTTTGATACCTGTCTCCCAAGTTCTTATCCTACTTTCAAGGTAGTCCTGCTTTTATTTGAAAAAGTATTGTCATTTTCAACTTACCCACGCATAACTAAAACATGATTTTGCCATTTATTTATATAGTAAGGCTAAACTTCAACAGGCATCTTCTGCAGAACCACTTTGACCTTCATCTGAATCCATACGAATTTGTACGGGGGATTCACAAAAGCTAACTCTTGCCTCACAGGATAATAAACTGGACGACTTCCGCAGCCAGAGAACAGCTGTAACCAAAACAAGATGAAAACACTCCTCTGAATAAAGCTTCTTTTTAGAGAAGCTTGTCTTTTCCCTTTATCATTAGAGGAAGCCTAGACAGATTCTTTTCACTACATAAATCTGAGACTTGGTGAATATTCATCCGTTTGGATGGTGAATATCATATCCCTATCATTTGCTCATCGGTTTGGGAGATCCAAGTCTCATAGTGGTAAAAAAATTAACAATATTATGTCCATAAATATCTACAAAGATAAAGATTTTTATCAGAAAGAATGAATTAAAGACTTCCTGGTGTTCATCAATAATGAATAAAATTACTCTGAGTTTTGAAGTATTTCTTAAGCCCAAGTACAGACTGCTCAAATGTAGACGTGTTTTTATCTGTCTGCTGCAAATCTTGTGGCTATGGAAGCATTTCTTAGAAAAAGAAAAAAGGAACATTAGATTTTAAGAGTCACATGATTTTTTTAAAAGAAACTACCTTTGTGCTACATCGGATTATTAATAGACATGTCTTCTGATGGCCTGTGCTTCATGCCACATTCTGAAATAATTGTGATCATTACAAATTTTTAATAAAGTTCTTTTGATTGCTCATGTGTTTATAGGAATTAATCTTGTGGAAATATGAGCAATCTCAACTAGAACTGGAGGGGAACACAGAGCTTCTGCTCACCTAAGTGTGGACACAAAAGTGTCCTACCACCAGCTAAGGAACCTTTGGTTACCTTTCATATACAATGGAAAAATACAGGCACCACCAAAAGACCAAAAGCAAATTGAACTCCACTGGTTGTTGTAGGGAGTTTAGAGAAAATAGTTTCTAAACGCGAGCAGTTTAGTTAACGCTCTAGTTATATGGGATGAATCTGGGCTGAAAGTGTTTTAATATTAAACTGTTCAGGTTTAATATTAAAAAAAATCACATTCTAATGATAAGTATTTTAGTGGAAGTTTCCTTATCTTCTTTACCCCAGCTTCCAGAGAAGTTAGTACATCAGTGCCAATACTGTGGTCAGGGTACAGGGCAGTTACCAGGACAGCAGGTATATCGCTGTCAGTTTGCTCAGGGACACGCTGTGACCTTGAGTGATGGTTATCATTATAGCATTTACAATTAGCAGTCCTGCACTTGGCTGTTTTCAAGTTAGCCTCAAAAAGCATGTAAAATAAAATGCCTGTGGCATATTGGCTATTTGAACTCGTGCTGGTAAGGGCAGCCTGAATGAGCCTCCCACTAAATTAACTAACTGCACTTGTGAAAAATGCTGATAGTGGAGAAAAGCACATTACTACTTGACCTCTAACTCCAAGCCTATTGCAAAAGCTTCATTTCAGTTGCAGCACCACCTCTCCTGTAGCAAGGCTTTTATAAACCCCTGTGCTGGGTTTAGCTAGCACTGTGTGTAATCAGCATTTCTAGGGCATTTTGTCCCCTTTTTTTCTTCTGGTAATTATTTGTTGCCACCTTCCAGATTTTGCGCTCTTCTTGTGCCAGCCAAGTTGATCTATGCATTTTTTTTTTAGCTCGGCTTCAGGTTTCTCACGTTTCACCTTTTTCTCATGTGAAAATGAATTTCTACATTTCTGTCTGCTTCCAATCCAATATCTCCATTTCTTTTCTACCCCTTTCTTTCCCCCATTACCTTGCCCCATGTCCTTTCACTCTGCTATTTTCAGAGTTGTGCTAGCACCCTTCTTTCTCCTGGAGGACCCAGTGTACTCTGCATCGTTTCCTATAAGGGCAGTGTAATGTCCTCGATGTTGTACCTGCCTGTCACTGCCCTCTGCAACAGAATCACAGGTATTCAGACTTAGAATTTGTCAAAACACAACATTTGTGCTTGGTGGGAATTTTTACTTTCCAAAACCCAACTTGCTGAAAGAAGAAGCAAAAGCCAACAGGTTTTTAAGGCAGGTTTTTAAGGAATACGATTTTACAAAATAATATTGCTTTGAAAGCATACATTGTTTAATGTTGACAATATCCAATTGCTTAATCTTGGTGATGCAAATATTATATATGAAGAATATGTTAAACTTTAAAAACAACAGAAAAGTTGAAATAAAATGAAAATGTACTAAAAAATAAACTTGTTAAAGCTTATTTTAAAGTACATTTCAATATACGCAACCACATGAGGAATTAAAAAAGCAATATTCTGAAATGCTATCAAAATGGCCACAATCCTGAAAAAAAGTTCTGATTAAATGTTGTTTTTCATTGGAAAATCATGGTTTCATACCAATTTCGTCTAGTTCTCTGTGATACATGTCACACACCTCTGTACTTCTATGAACAGGAACATCTCTTACCCCGAGCAAGGAGAGCTGGTTTTGCTCTGCTGCCCTCAGAAATCCTGGATGGCTAAAGGCAAAGATGACTAGAAGATACTAAATGGGAAATACTCTGTTCTAATGCGTGGCCAGTATTTTTTCTTTTTTAGCATTTTTTTTCTATCAGAGAACTTTCAGCCAAAAGTTCATCATATTTCTCTCAAAAGAACAAGAAGAGGAAGCTCCCAATAGTCTCTGTTATACCTAAGGCTTTTCCATTTTTAAATATTAACACAGAGGCTTCTGGGAGCTGCATCCTCAGTTTCCTGTTTGGAAATGCACATAATAAATGCTTGATTTTGTGTTGCTTAGGATGGCAAAAATATAAATAAAACATATGAAGAGCTTTTAGGTAAAAGAACAGGAAAAAACCCTCTTCTGGTATTATTTTATTGTTTTGTTGGCAGGAAAATATTGCACTTTGGGAACTGTGGGTGAATAACTTATTCAGGAGCTCAATACATAGAGAAGGGAAATTGAGCACATACTGGAACAGACTCAAGTTTTTTTCTGGGTTTTTGTTTGTTTGTTTGTTCTTAAAGTTGTAACACTTTATAGATGAATTTAGTATTCATTCCCAATAAACTGAGGACTGATGGGTGCAATTTGCTACAACATTTTACACAATGTTTATGCTCAGGAGAATTCCTGATGACCATTAATATGAATGGAAAATTTAGAATCATAGAATAGAACCATAGAACCATTTAGGTTGGAAAAGACCTTTAAGATCATCAAGTCCAACCACTAACCTAGCACTGCCACATCCACCACTAAACCATGTCCCTAAGCACCACATCTACACATCTTTTAAATACCTCCAAGGATGGTGACTCAACCACTTCCCTGGACAGCCTTTTTTAATGCTTGACAACCCTTTTGGTGAAGAAATTTTTCCTAATATCCAATCTAAACCTCCCCTGATGCAACTTGAGGCCATTTCCTTTTGTCCTGTCCCTTGTTACTTGGGAAAAGAGACCGACACCCACCTCACTACAACCTCCTTTCAGGTAGTTGTAGAGAGTGATAAGGTCTCCCCTCAACCTCCTTTTCTCCAGGCTAAACAATCCCAGTTCCCTCAGCTGCTCCTCATAAGACTTGTACTCAAAACACTTCACCAGCTTTGTTGCCCTTCTCTGGACTTGCTCCAGCACCTCAATGTCCTTCTTGTACTGAGGGGCCCAAAACTGAACACAGTATTGGAGGTACAGCCTCATCAGTGTTGAGTACAGGGGGACAATCACTTCCCCACTCCTGCTGGCCACATTATTTCTGATACGAGCAGGATGCTATTGGCCTTCTTGGCCACCTGGGCACACTGCTGGCTCATATTCAGCTGGCTGTCAATCAACACCCCCAGGTCCTTTTCCACCAGGCATCTTTCCAGCCACTCTTCCCCAAGCCTGTAGCATTGCATGGGGTTGTTGTGACCCAAGTGTAGGGTTCAGCACTTGGCCTTATTGAATCTCATACAATTGGCCTTAGACTTGTGTGTGTCTAGGTGGTGTAGCAGGTCGCTAACCATTTCCCCTTGGGTTATGGGCACTTCATTCTGCTCCCTGTTCCTGTCTTCCAGCTCAGGGGGCTGGGCACCCAGAGAACAACTGGTCTTACTATTAAAGACTGAGGCAAAGAAGCCATTAAGTACCTCAGCCTTTTCCTTAGCCTTTGTCACTACGTTTCCTCCTGCATCCAATAAAGGATGGAGACTCTCCTTAGCCCTCCTTTTGTTGCTAATATGTTTATAGAAACATTTTTTATTGTCTTTTACAGCAGTAGCCAGATTAAGTTCTAGTTGGGCTTTGGCCCTTCTAATTTTCTCCCTGCATGACCTCACAACATCCTTGCAGTTCTCCTGAGTTGCCTTCCCTTTCTTCCAAAGGTCATAAACTCTATTTTTTTCTGAGTTCCAGCCCAAGCTCTCTGTTCACCCAGGCCAGTCTTCTTCCCCGCCGGCTCATCTTTCAGCACATGGGGATGGCCTGCTCCTGGGCCTTTAAGATTTCCTTCTTGAAGAATGTCCTGGACTCTTTTGCCTTTCAGAACTGCCTCCCAAGGGACTCTGTCAACCAGTCTCCTAAACAGGCCAAAGTGTGCCCTCCGGAATTCCAAGGTGGCAGTTCTGCTGACTCCCCTCCTTCCTTCTCCAAGAATTGAAAACCCTATCATTTTGTGATTGCTATGCCCAAGATGGCCTCCAACCATCACATCACCCACAAGTCCTTCTCAGTTCGCAAAAAACAGGTCCAGTGGGGCGCCTTCTCTAGTTGGCTCACTCACCAGCTGTGTCAGGAAGTTATCTTCCACACACTCCAGGAACCTCCTAGACTGTTTGCTCTATTGTATGTCCGGCAGACATCTGGTAAGTTGAAGTCCCCCACGACAACAAGGGTGAGTGATTGTGAGACTTCTCCCAGCTGCTTATAGAATATTTCATCTGTCTCTTCATCCTGGTTGGGTGGTCTGTAACAGACTGCCACCATATCTGCCTTGTTGGCCTTCCCCCTGATTCTTACCCATAAACACTCAACCCTACCATTACCATCATCAAGCTCTAGACAATCAAAACCCTCCCTAACACACAGGGCTAGCCCACCGCCTCTCCTTCCTTGCCTACCCCTTCTGAAAGAATTTATAGCCATCCATTGCAGCACTCCAGTTGTGCAAGTCATCCCGCCATGTTTCTGTGATGGCAACTATATCATCGTTTTCCTGCTGCACAATGGCTTCCAGCTCCTCCTGTTTGTTGCCCATGCTGTGTGCATGGTGTAGATGCAGTTCAGTTGGATCCTGCCACCTTTTTTGGAGTAAGAAGCCCTAATTCTTACGTGACTGTTCTCAGGTGCTTCCATGGTTTTTAACACATCAATAACCCTTGTGTCTTTGCTGCCGCATGGATCTCCATTCGCTGCCTCCACTGAGACAGCAGACTGAAGGACCTTGCCACCATCCCTCAAACATTGGCGTTCTGCCCTCAGGCTCGTCTCTAGCAAGCCTGGTTCTATCCCTTTCCCCCTTCAAATCTAGTTTAAAGCTCTTTCAATGAGCCCTGCTAACTCCTGTGCAAAGATCCTTTTCCCCCTTTGAGACAGGTGTACCCCATCTGTCGCCAGCAGGCCTGGCGTCATGTAAGCCGACCCATGATCAAAAAACCCAAAATTTTGCTGGTGACACCAGGCTCAGAGCCAGGTATTGATCTGCTGGCTCTTCCTGTTTATTGTCTCATCATTCCCTGCAACTGGAAGGATAAAGGAGAACACTACTTGCGTTCCTGATACCTTAACCAGTTGTCCCAAGGCCCTGAAGTCTCTCTTANCCTTGCCACCATCCCTCAAACATTGGCGTTCTGCCCTCAGGCTCGTCTCTAGCAAGCCTGGTTCTATCCCTTTCCCCCTTCAAATCTAGTTTAAAGCTCTTTCAATGAGCCCTGCTAACTCCTGTGCAAAGATCCTTTTCCCCCTTTGAGACAGGTGTACCCCATCTGTCGCCAGCAGGCCTGGCGTCATGTAAGCCGACCCATGATCAAAAAACCCAAAATTTTGCTGGTGACACCAGGCTCAGAGCCAGGTATTGATCTGCTGGCTCTTCCTGTTTATTGTCTCATCATTCCCTGCAACTGGAAGGATAAAGGAGAACACTACTTGCGTTCCTGATACCTTAACCAGTTGTCCCAAGGCCCTGAAGTCTCTCTTAGTTGCCCCCCAACTTCTAGATGCAATTTCGTCACTGCCTACCTGAAAAATCAATAATGGATAATAATCTGAGGGCTGTACCAGGGTAGGAAGTTTTCTTTTCACATCTTTAACCCGGGCCCCAGGGAGGCAGCAGATTTCCCTAAGAAGTGGGTCTGGTCTGCATATTGGGCCTTCTGTTCCCTTCAGAAGGGAGTCTCCTATGACAATGACCCATCTGTTTTTCTTTATGGAAGTGGTTTTGATGCACAGTGTAGGCCCACTTAACCTCAGCAACACCTCCAAGCTAGCTGAACCATTGTCCTCGTTATTGTTCAGTTCCACTTGCAGAGCCTCATACCTATTATGCAAAGGGACCTGGGAAGTTGGGGCGGTCACAGAGGAGACGTGCCTGCAATGCCGGGCAGGAACTTGTCACCATTGCCCCTATCCCTTAAGTCACTGTGTTCAGCCAGGCAGAGAGAGGATAGGGAATCCTCCGTATCATGCATCCTGTTTAGCATGTTTTCCTGATGAAATGAGGTTAATTTGAACTCTATTCTATTTCATTTGTATGTCAGTCCCTTCCTGATAACTTTGAAATATATTGGCTAATTTTAGTCGCATTGAGAGATGGGTGGTAATTACGTTCCTACAAATTTACTGAAAGGGTGACTGACTAAAGGATAAAGGCCCAAAATAGTGCCTCTCCTGAGGCCAAAGGAGAGTGAAATCAGCCATTACACATTGTCTTTAGTAGCAGGCAGCCATTTCATATGCATGTAGTTCAAGACTAGTGAATGTTTTTCTCTTCTTATATGTGTATTTCATGAGGGATCATCTGGTGAGGAGCAGAGGTAATTTTACTGGAGTGACATGGGTGACATAAAGGAAATAGGACTCAAATATGTAAGAAATCAGATTTCATTAGCTCTACTGCCTACAGGACAATGTGATGCTTCTGTCTTCAGGAGTCTAACCAGCAGGAATATTTCTTCCTCCAGTTACCTAAATAGAGTTTTAAAACATTAAAGCTACAGTTCAGCATTGTATGCATGGCCATGAGTGGTCTCCAAATTGTGGGATTCAAGTGCTGCAGAAATCAAACACTGCTCATCTGTGAATTTCATTTTGTGTGAAAATTATGTGTGCACAAAGAGAATTGTTCCTGTCAAAGGTCATTTAGCTCTCTGCTCTTTGGAAACATCACCTCTTAACTGTGAGAAGTAAAGAATTTGTGCAGAAAAACTTCTAAGTTCCTTTGACCATAGCATCTATTCCAATCTATTACCGATCTGCACTTCAGACTATAATGCAATATAAACATGAATGGGTATAAACAGTTAGCAGCACAGTTGTCTACAAAGGCTAGTTTAATAGAAGGGAATAAATGAGCCTTGGTGGATCTCTATGCAGCTTTCAGGGCGCCGATAGTTCATCCACAGTACAGATTTTCACTAAGTGACTCTGGAGCCTATGCTGCATTTTTAAATCTGCTGCAGGCACTTCAGCAACTCGGTCTAATTGCAAGACAATGGGATTTGATATTGCAAGCTCTGAAGTACTTTAAAAACTGAATCTGATACATATTTCAATTTTAGCCTTAACAAAACCTCCTCAGAATACTTAAAAATGTAAAAAATTCTCTAATAGTTTTGGCTTACTGTTAAAATCTTCTAAGAGAGTTTTTTAGCCTTTGGCACAAAAATATGAACATGAATATCAAGGCTGAAAATCAAAAGAAAACCAAACAGAACGGAAATTGAACTAGTCAGAATAAAGAGGACTGCATGAAAATATACAAACCACAGAGAGTGTAAAGAGTAGATATACAAGAAACAAATAGTGTATATAAATTAGTAATCAGAAGAAAATGTAAAGGAATGATAACTTGAACCTCAATACACCTCATGTAATTTTCAGTATGTAGAGTATCCCAAGGAATAAAACTTGTGTAACCTCTGGCTATAAGATTAGAAGCAGAATTTTCAAAATGCTATCGATTTTTATGTATCTGCATAATGGTCTATCAGTAACAGTTTTAAGGATACAGACGGAAAATCCCATAGCAGAGAACTTTGGTGGTATTACTACCATGAGGACTGAATGGGAGGAAAAAAAAAAAAGGAAAATTCTCTATATTTCCAGCCACTATGAAGCATAAGAAAAATTCTCAAAAACTTCAAAATGTTCATGTCACTCACAGCTACCAGTAGCTATCAAGTACTATAAACCTTGAAAGCTAAGAGAACTACAGTTGGGAGCTACAGTACAGGCAGAAAATTGAAATGGAGAATGTATAGGAAGGAGTAAAGGAGTAATGGAAGGAGACTGACTGTGTGAGTAAAGACTCATAGAATCTTAAACCTGGATTAGGCTAAGTACAAATGGACCACTTAGATATATGGATGAAAAGCTGGACATGAGCCAACAATGTGCACTCGCAGCCCAGAATGCCAACCATATCCTGGGCTGCGTCAAAAGAAGCATGACCAGCAGGTTGAGGGAGGTGATTCTGCCCCTCTGCTCTGCTCTGGTCAGACCTCACCTAGAGTACTGTGTCCAGCTCTGGAGCCTTCAACACAAGAAAGACATGGAACTGTTGGAGCGGATCCAGAGGAGGGCCACAAAAATGATCACAGGGATGGAGCACCTTTCCTACGAGGACAGGCTGAGAGACTTGGGATTGTTCAGCCTGGAGAAGAGAAGGCTGTGGGGAGACCTTATTGCAGCCTTTCAGTACTTAAAGGGGAACTATAGGAACGATGGGGACAATCTTTTTAGCAAGGCCTGTTGTGACAGGACAAGGGGTAATGTTTTTAAACCAAAGGAGGGTAGATTTAGACTGGGTATAAGGAAGAAATTTTTTACAATGAGGGTAGTGAAGCACTGGAACGGGTTGCCCAGAGAGGTAGTGGAGGCCCCATCCCTGGAAACATTCAAGGTCAGGTTGGATGGGGCTCTGAGCAACCTGATCTAGTTAAAGATGTCCCTGCTCACTGCAGCTGGGTTGGACTAGATGACCTCTAAAGGTCCCTTCCAACCCAAAGCATTCTACGATTCTATGATTCTATGATATATGGACATGGAGCATGAAGAGAGGGAGAATGGTGATTATTATCTGCAAGCCCTTTAAGACCTTAGGAAACCATTGCGAAGATGGTCCTGGAGCTGAGCTGTTACCTGTGAGATATCAGCCCATGTTGGTCAGGGGAAAGAACCTCACCTGGAGAGATGAACCAGATGACTGAGTGACTTATTCTGAGGAAGGAATGTGGAAAACTGAAAATGGTTAAAAATTTGGAAGTTGGGATTTTACCAAAATGATTGCCCAAACATGACTCACAGGACAATGGGAGGTCAAATGTTACTTGCAAGGCAAGCTCTGACCTCACCAAATTGAAGAGCAAGTGCTCAGATATATTCCTGGACACTGCAATAAGTCACTTTAAATTGAGATGCCACTTTTTGAGTAAGAGACTAAATTTACCAAGGTTAGACCATCCATCTTCCACACAAATAACTAAGGGGAAATAAGGAGTCTCAGCCTTGCAACCTATTGACTTTAATGGATTATTTTTATAATTTACATTTGAGTAGAACCAAGGGTCCTGCAGATGTGAATAGACATGGACCCTCGCCCCAAACCTTATTGTCTAAATCCATATTATATTTTCAAAGGCTAGATGGTCAATATTTTTTCCATGAACAAAAATGTTGCAAACAAAAATTTAAACGTAATTACTCTTTAGTTTGATGCAAGACTTGTTTGATATCATCAACAGCACCCAGAAAATGAAAAAAATAACCTTCAGCCATTTTTTTTTTCTGCTACACGTTTCTAAGATACTGTTAAATGATATCCCACAGTCTTAAGGTGTTATTCTTGCTGTTCTACTTCTTTGTGAATGAGAAAGACCTTTCTCTTTTTTGATGTTGGAAAAGCATTTTCACCAAACTTTAGAGATGAAGTGTGATAACTCCCACCAAAGGGGTGAAAGCAGGAATGAAGGAGACTGAACTAAACTCACTGGAATATTCACAGAAGAGGAAGAAGGAGAGTGAGAAGAGAAGAGAAGAGAAGAGAAGAGAAGAGAAGAGAAGAGAAGAGAAGAGAAGAGAAGAGAAGAGAAGAGAAGAGAAGAGAAGAGAAGAGAAGAGAAGAGAGGAGAAGAGCTTTTAGAGAAAAGGTCTCTGAATCAGTTTGAGCAGCTTTCCTGATTTGTTTGTCTATAGTTTTCAACCAGCTGAATATTCAGGAAGAAAGATTTCTCAGCTGAAGACATCTCAGTATATTGGGCTACTAGTGCAATTATGACACTTACTCTAGATTTTATGTTTAAAGAGAAAGCCTATTGCTATAAAACTAAGGAGAAGACAGAAATAGCAAGAACTCCTGAAACCATGCATTTGTTCTTCAAAGTGGCTTTCCATATATATGTATATGGTATCTAGATTGAGATTACTTTGCAGAAATTAAAACTTTTGTATCATTATGCAGGTAACTCTATACTTATAGATGTGTATTGCACAATACTCTTTTACCTCACTTTGGTTTGCATTGCAGGGCAGTTTGCAGTGGAGAGTTTGCATTGGGGTACTCAAAGTGGATTCACTTTGGATGAATCTAAGCTTGAGAAAGTGTACCAGTAGCACAGCTAATGCAATCTGGTCACTGATGGTCATTCTCTCTGTAGGGCCAGACAGGAACTAGACTGAGGTAAACCTTTCTGAAGTGCATATGATGAGGACTTTGAGGTCTCAACACCAGCTGTTTCATCCTACAGATCCAGCCTTATTTTGCTGCACTAATGCAGACATGGCACCTGGGTTCTGATCCTGAGACAAGAAAATGAGGCAGTCATTGCTGTTTAGAAGACAACAACAAATTGTCAAGTAGATGTTTGTGCTTCCAAGAGACTGAAGATATGAAAGGAATTAGCTCATTAGCTCAGAATCACTGAAGGTCAACAGAAGACAACTTCTGCATGGAACACTGTTGTTCTTTTTCTGCAGAACTGCCTAGCTCTAGACTGTAATGTTGTGTCATTATTAATACTGCACCTTAGCACACGCATACTGACATGAATGTCTGCTTGTCAATAGGGATCATTAAAAAAAGATTATAATAATGGATCTATTCTATTTCAGTGTTTAAACCACATTTTACAAAATAGGGCTTTGGAATCTGGTTTTAGTGAGCATTTTTCCTCCCTTGATGGGTTATTTTGTTGATCTATTGATCAATCAATGAATCTAGGATCTTGATTCATGTCTACCGGCATGGTGTAGACTCATCTCAAGTAGTCATCATCATCTACAGGATGGACATTTGCACTAGTACTCTAGGCTCATTCTGTATTCAGTGGAGCTAACAGTCATCTCTGGAAGACGATTCATCTCATCACTCTTAGAAAGGGATGATGTACCTATTCATCTCCACTCGGTACAGCAGAAGCCTGAGGTTACCAGACATCTAGCTTATAAATGGATAAAATAGTAAGATGGGTCTTGTCCCATCTCTCTACTGGCTTAAGTAAAAGTGTACTGACAAAAAGCAATAAAGATCTAACGCATTCTTAATATTTCTCTTATAAAGAGACAAGAATAACATGAAAAAAATATTTATCCTTTTTATTTTCTGTTACATTTTAACTGTATGTGATTAGCAAAAATTTGTATAAGATTCTCTGCAGGTTTTTTAGCTGAAAATCCTCCAGGAATTTATTTCTCAATAAAACGTAAAACAAACTACACTGGATACTTCCAATAACTTTCATGATTAATTAGAGTAATGGGTTTACAATTTTCATGAACATAAAGGATCACTAGTTTTGCAAATAAACCTTTGCTAATACTCATGTGATTTAGCCAAAAATTGCTTTCAGTTTTCATAAGTTTGTGTTTTTATGTCAGTGTTAAAAAAAGAGCTGTGGGAATTTCAAGGAGAACCATGTGTATAAAACAATTAGCCTTGTAATACATAGTTCATTAAGAAAAGGGAAAAAATCCTTGAAGTGAAAATGTGTTTATTATATGTAGAAGGTAATCCTACTAATCACTGTGGAAAAAAGACAGTAAAGCTTAGAAAATAAAGGAGACCACAATTACCTGTTTTATGACTAAAACAGTTCCTTTCTTTGATCACTGGAGAGCACTGTTCCCCCATGAAACAATTTGTTTTAAGAGCACAGCTAGGCATTCTGCTGTAGAAGTGGTTTGATGTAGCAAATTATATAACATATATTATGAATTCAGAGTTATGGAAGGAGAAATGTTAGTCTCCTGGGAAAAAAAAAAGTAATGTTTTATGGGATTCTGTTCTTCTATCCCCCAATTTATACTGATAATAGCATATTATGTATTACTGCTACTGTAAGAATGCCTATAACATCATCAGGTCCAGAGGTCTATTGTGTTAGGTATAGAACATGTGTATATCCAAAAGATAAGTGCTGGGTTTTTTTATGAGTCTGTTTATTGTAAAAGTAACAGAAATTGTGTGAAATCTGGAGTCAACACACATAAGCAGTCACCCCCGGGCAAATGATAATAAAATCACCTGCATCATTTGTTGCCTGAATTGGAAGGGCTAGCATCATATCTGTCCAGACAGATTAGATTTCTAGAAAAGGATGCAAAAATATTTAATGCAGCAGTTCAGAACTGGAAGTATCTTGTGAGTAAGACAGAGACTTATTCAGTAATTCTGAGCTATCTCCGTCTGGTTTGAGTATCTGGGTATAACAAAGGCTTGCAAATCCTTGGACAATTGTTTATGTCTCAGGTTTCAGACTCTAAGTAGGGGTTAATAATAATCCCTTCCAGCTTCGCTTTGGTGCTCCTGCCTTTGAGATTTAGTGCTTTGTGCCACTACAGTTTCTTATTGTATGGTTGAATTTGACTTAGCAGAGTGGGACCTTAGGTCAGAGTTCTCTGCCCTAGTTGTATAAAAAAAAAGATGTTAACATTCAGTTTGTATGTTAAATCATGGGACATTTAATTGGAATGCAATTAAATATACTTATTTTTTACCTTTATTTAAAGAAATTATCTTTGTTGTATCAAAGCAGAAACAAGGAGAGAAAATAACACATTGCTATGATCTTTACCCTTTTACTGGTGTAAAAAACGCTTTGTTTAGCTGTTAGGCAATCATGTATATAAAAAGGGAGCTATTAATCTTACATGTTGTTCTGTTACATATAGAACATATTAATTATGAACACAGAGGGAGAGCTTTCAGCGGCCTGATCCAAGGAGAACAGTGAGGTCTGCTGGATATCATAATCCACAATGAGAGCTGGAGCTCTACGCACCAAGGAGGATCTGAGCCTGTAGGTCACCTACCAAATCTCATCTGCAGCTCTATGACCATGTCAAACGTCTTGATCACCGGTTATGTATAATTCATTGTACTGTATTAATTGAATTGCGCACAGAAAAGACTAGATTCGTTGAGATAGCCTTTCCATTTCGCAGCAGTAAAGCTCCATTGATTTCCAGTCAGAGAAGAGGATGTCATGAACAGAACGTTTAATATTTAAATCAACTGAGCATAGCACTGACCTCTCTCACCTTCCCGTCCTGCATAAGGACCTCTGCTAACAAGCAGCAGACACTCACACGTCAGGAGCCCATCTTGCAGAGGATCACTGATCACATTAATTCAAAATCGATTATGGGGCCATATGCAAAAGGAGATTATGACTGGCAACATGCAGGATATGAAGCTGACAGGAAGTGTTCTTCAAAGTGTGGAAGCAGGAATTAGTGCTGTGTTTATTAGCACTACCTTTATTTGATTGCTCTGGGCTATGGCTCAGTGAGTACCTTGAGCAATAGAGCGAGCTATGGCTTTTAAATAATTATCTGAGAACATCTATTACTTGCATACCTGAACAGCAAAGAGATGCAGATATAGTCAGAACCTGCTTTAGCGTATTAACATTATGGTATGCCATGATTTCCTCTTTACCTGACTTCATTGGAATACTGTGTCCAGTTCTGGGCTCCCCAGTTCAGGAAGGACAGGGAACTGCTGGAGCAAGTCCAGCGGAGAGCCACAAAGATGGTCAGGGGACTGAAGCACCTCTCTTATGAGGAAAGGCTGAGAGACCTGGGTCTGTTCAGCCTAGAGAAGAGAAGACTGAGGGGGGATCTTGTTACTGCTTACAGATATCTGAAGGGTGGGTGTCAAGAGGATGGGGCCAGACTCTTTTCAGTGGTCCCCAATGACAGGACAAGGGGCAATGGGCACAAATCGGAACACAGGAAGTTCCAGCTGAACTTTATTGTGAAAGTGACAGAGCACTGGAACAGGCTGGCAGACAGGTTGTGGCATCTCCTTGTCTGGAAATACTCAAAACCTGCCTGGAAGCAGTCCTGTGTACCCTGCTCTAGGTGAACCTGCTCAAGCAGGGAGGTTGGACAAGATGATCTTCAGAGGTCCCTTCCATCCCCTGCCATTCTGTGATTCTGTGATTCTGTGATAATGAGATTCAGGGTAGCTATCACAGATCCAAGGTGAGTATGTATGCAGTGGCACAGATGGGAAATGGGAAGCGAGGAATAAAATGTAGAGACTTCAGATATTAAAGTGGGATCCAGTGAGCCTAAAACCTGTCCTGGGACAGAGCTCCAGTGTGATTGGCACCAAAACTGTACCATGGAGCTTATGTGAGCGTAAGAAAACAGATACTTTAGAAGCTTTGGAGCAGTCCAAAACTTCTCTTCAATATCATCCGAATCCTCAGTGGAGCATACTCCAAGTTTGATGAGCTCAGTCATGTCAAATGGATGTTGGCTTCTACCTTCAGGACGCTTTAGATCCAGGAGGATACCCAGGAAGTTGCAGTGTGTCGCTGAAGCCCTGGGATGGTGTGTGATTCTTATTGACCTGTCCTTATCCTGAACTGAGATGAACAGACCACCTGGGTTTCAGCTTGTGGCATACAAACCAATGTCTATCACCTAACAAATGTCATCAGATGTCTTGAATGATGACATGGATGACGACAAATGTCATCATCTTTGATATGTTGCTGACTGAAATATAAATCTAGTTTTGATGTGCTCAGAAATGTGATTTTCATGATTTATGATGCTACTCTTCTGTATGCTGGTATGTTTCTGAAGGGCCTCAATAAATCTCAAAGTTCATTCTCCAGAATCTCACTCATCTTGCTGTCTGGCAACTTCAATCCTGATACCAACAACCCCCACCCCTCGATTTTTTTGCCATTTTCATAGCCTGTTCTTTCCAATTCCAAAGCCGTCCATGCTGGGATACTATTTAAATAAGTCATTTGATGAAGATTTGAAGCATCTAAATTCCCTGTCCTACCCTTTCATCCAAGTGCCTAGTGGAAAATGTCCCTCTCTTCGTTATACCATTTATAATAAAAAAGAAGAAGAATGTCTTCTGTTTTCTTTTTCCCTAAAAAGACTGATTTTTGATTATTCCCCTCTTCTTCTTTATTATGATAGTCCGGCATACAAACAAAGCCGTAGGCTGAAAAATTAGAATTTTTTACCAGATACCAGACAGCAGTCTCATCTAATTTCTTTCCTATCCAATCTTATCCATTCTCATTTAATGAGAATAAAAGAGTACTTTTTGGATCATCTTTTTAATGAAAAAGGCAAAATTAAATTTAACTTCCATGTTTAAAAATGGATGAAATCTTTACTGATTGGACTCTGAATTTATTAGATTATTCATATGCAGATGGTACATATTCACGTGCTATAGGAAGCAAGAAACAATAGCTGCAAAAGGGAGAATAGTAATAGATAATAGCAATAGATAAATGTTGATAAAGCTTTTATTTACGATGAAAATTTCATTTATATATGACCTGGGGAAAAAAAAAGAAAAAGGTTCAATGTAAGTTTTGGTGCCTTCCTGATCAATCAAAAATATGTTGGTGTTTTGTTTTTTTTTTTTTTTTTTAAGCTTAAAATATCAGGAATATCCATTTTTCCCTTCCTAGAAGCCTCCCTGGTGGTATAAAATAATCAAAGTGAAAATTTTATTTTCAACCTCTAACTAAAATAGCAGAAGAGATCTTTAATATACACAACCTTTCTACCAAGCAGATTGAACATGTAAGTTAAGCAAAATAAATAGAAATAAGTAAATAAAATATTACTGTGAAATTTTGTGTTGAATGGCTGCTTGCATTTGCTCTAGTAATCTCAGGTTTTTTGGTGTATAGTATAAATCATACTATATTTCAGGGGAAAAAAAATGATGTATGCAAAGCCTGTATAAGTAGTGGAAAAACAAAATTTAAAAAATTCGTTCGCTATGAAATTATCTGAAAAAAGCAACCTAGCATTTATCATGACCTAACCCAAAACTCTGTATCTGAATGGTTTTTCATGCATCGAGATGGATATATACACATCAAAGCTTTTATTTTCTATTCCAGTTCTCATTGAAGACATGTTTTTGTTCAAATTCTTTCACTAGAAAGGTTGTTATATATCATTTTTCCTCTCCCTCATGGGTTTTTTCATCATTTTTTTTAATTCCTGACAAAAACACTGAAGAATACCTTTAAAAGGTCTATTTTTGATGAAAAACAGACTTTTGTGAAAAAGCTAGTTCAGCATAAGCTTTCCACCTGAAATGTTTTCTATTGGGAAAAATCTCATTGTGCCCCCAAATAATCTAAATATAGGAGTGAGTTTTCAAATGTTTTGTAAATGGACACATATTATCAGATGGATAGTCCTTTGAATCACATAGCCTTTTGCTCATGGTGCCCATGTTACCTGCTAACCCATTCACAAGGGCGAATATGTTCTTTTCCATTTACTGCTGTGTAATATCTTGGTGTCAATTACAGCAATAGCTAACATGGGAAACTACCATAAGGGAACCACATACATATTGCTTTTATATAGAAAAAGAGAAAACTGCTTTTTTTTTCCCCCTACATTTTATCTTACTTTCTGACTGATCTGTTTCTCTCCTGGAAACAAGGATATGGCATTTTAGCGTATGCCATCTGTGCACCTAATAATTTCACTGAGAAACACTAATAAGGCTGGGGATCTCTGACCCAGTAGGTTGTCACTATCTGTGAACTAACTGATCGACCCTAAATATACTAGGGATTAATACAAAACCAACTAAGGTCAGCAGGTGTCGTTCAATATACATTGGATCAGACACAGAAAATTCAGAAATTCATGGTCCATTTTGAAATGGAGAGACTGATTAGAAAAAGAATCCTCTGACAGTCGCATTACTATTTTAATGAGCAATTTGTAAGCAGAGCAGAGTGTTAAAAATGACCTTCCAGTGATTCTCACAAGTTCAGTGCATTCAACAACTTTGGGGTACTCTTAGAATTACGTATTTCCCTTCTGTGGTTTCTCATTTGGTCTTTTAGTTTCTTACGTGTTGTAAGTTTACCGATACTGTACTACTGTACTTTTGTACTTCTATGGTATAAGTGGATTATTTAAAATGGCTTTAAGCCTAAAAGGGAATTTCTTCATCCTAAGTGCCAACAGCTTTGCCAGTACAGATTGTGTAAGGGAAAAATAGAATCATGTTGAAAACAGTAGTTTAAAAAATCATTTAGTATCTAGTTGCCAGTGGACCACGACTAACTACTAATTGGTCCCTTTAGATGCTTCTCCAGCTTATTTTTAACTTCAGCTCTTAGTCCCAATTTTTTTTTTTTCTAAATCCAACAATGGAAAAATCTTGTGATAAAGCTCTTGCTAATTTACATAGCAGAGGTTGCTATAGCAACCTGGCAGAACATTTCCAGAGGCAACATACTAGAGGTAACCTTTATCTTTATGTGAGAAATACACTTTAAAGGTTTGTGATAGTCGTGTATAACTCTGTTTTTTCCTCAAGATGTTTGATATCACAGTCCTCAGCTTGGTGAGCATTGTTGTCATAAACACATATTATGACATCATTGCATATCAAAGCATGTAGAACTGGAGAACCACAGAGATCAAAGCTGTAAGATGTGCTGCTGTGTTGGACATGTACAGCTGAGGCTTTTGAATGTTGTCAAAATGGTTTTCCAAGCGTAGTCTGTGGCACCCGGGTTCACTGAGAATTCACCATCTCTTCTTGCACACTAGCAGTGCTGAATGTCAGCCCGCGATCACATGGCCAGCTGCCTCCCAGCTTTGGACTCCTCACACTAGGCAACAGAGAACTTGCACAGACCAAAGGGTTTGAACAAAATGTGGCCAAAATTCAAGTATTATGATGACATCAACCAGCAGATCTGTCATCCACCTCTGATAGGGAAATGGGTCCCTAATGGATCCACTAAGAAGTCTAAAAAAAAGTTGACTGTGATTTGCTTTAGTGCTATATTTTTGGAACTACAACAGCAATATTATATTCCTATAACTGCAGGGCTGTGTGAAAGATATAACGTTATTAGTAAATCAGAAAAGGAAGAGTTCGCACCTTTCTATTGCTGTGAAATTTCCTGAGACCTTCAGAGTTGAGCTGTGTGTTCCACTACATTACCACATCCCAGGGACCCTTTTGAGTCACAGACAGTGGAGAGTGGTGCTGCCTTTCCCACCCTGTGTGGGCTGGCCCATCCATCTCCAATGGGAACGCACTCTGTCGCTCTTTGACTATAGTGGAGGAGCTACTGAGGGGCTGTGGTATGTCTTAAGGTGTCCATGGACCCTGGTTTATAGATCTGTCAGGTGCTTAGCTGGTTATTATCCTATTATTCAAATCACACTTGACTGAAGCTGGGACAAGTGTCATGGACACCACAGAGTAAACAGCAGCCTATAGTGGTTCTGGGTACTGGGGTTTATTCAAAAACCAACAAGATTAGTTTTTATTACTATATATTTACCTATATTTATCTATTAGTAGCTTTTACTCTACCTGATTATCTCTCACACTCACTTGCTCCCTCCCGCCATTACGTTCAGTAGGTCTTGGCTTCCTTTCCCAGCAGGGAGGTCGCTGCTAGCCCAGGAACGCCAGGGACAAAGTTGTGTCTGTTCAAGCTGTGCTGCTGCTTGCAGTTTTCAGCACTGGGTATTACTGGCCAAGGTCCTGAGACATCCCCCTGCATATGTCTCATTCTATCTCTCCATCTTTAGGATCTTCCCCAACTTCCATGATCTTTCCTCCAGCCAGCATCTTCACTACCTTTGGCCCCCTTTCTTCTTTCTGAGACCATGTCTTCTTTTCAGGAACCCTTCTTTCAGCCCCAAGCCCTGGTTTTCCCAGTCTAAGTAGCTTATGTGCAGAAGCTCAATGCCTGATCAGCCTCCTAACTGGTGCTTCTGTCTCATCTGTATTAATAGAAGGATTCAGGGTGTGCCATTTTTCTTTAGTCCAGCCATTATCAAAATTTACAACCAAGCAATACCCATTGTATCTAACAGGTAGCAGGCTTCTGCTCGGGAGTGCAAAAGTTCATATTCAAACATTGACTTGCAGACAGATGTACACCCAATTATCTGCTGCCTGTTAACATTCACAATTTAAGCTATTTTTTTGCCTATGACAGCCAGGTAAAATCTAAATACAATACTTAATTTGCAGCATCCAAAGCAGTTAAAAATTCTGCTGACGTCCTCTCTTCTGACAAAGAGGTATGGCTTTGTGCTTGCCATATATTTCAAGATGCATCTAAAGCCTGACGAGAGATTTTTCACCAAGGATTTCTGCTTCCATCAGAGCTCTGCAATCACACCATCAGACAGATTTAGAGTCTGCATCACCCTTTCTCCTCAGAAGCCATTTATTCCCTCCTGAGCTGAAAGGCTGTCAGACCTCACTTTGCTTTAGACCAGGAGTCTTATCCCAACTTAACTGGCTAGTGAACAATTCTTTTCCTTACAAGGTAGAATCCACTTTGCCATGTGCCTTGGTTGCTGTTTGTCTTGGATTATTGTGCAATACGTCTTTCAGTGGACCTTGCATTATATTTCTGGCTGAACGTTAAAAGCACACTTGAAATAACCACCTGAATGTGCTAACTGTATGTAGCTCATTATTGTTTCCTGGCTGAGATTGACTCTTGGAAGTGGGAATGAGTTTAGAGTGACTGATCTCTAGCATTTCCTTCCTGAGTTTATGGTAACAATTAGAGAAGCCCATGAAACAGGAAAATAATCTAATCGTAAAAGTAGGGAGATTGTTATCAATCAAACTGAGACCCCAAGATAAATCCAGTTTAAAATATGTGAATCTAAACTAAGGCAATGTAAAAAGCTACATAAGGAGTGCTTGGCTGAGTTTCTTAGCGCTACATTAAAGTTAGAGTCAGTAGGACAGTTTTTCCAAAGGAAAAACTGCTAACAGATCTGTTCTTGTCTCCCCGTCCTGTACACTGTCACACAGCTGCTGCATCTCACTGCAGAGATGACACACAGCAGCAGTGCAGTGGCTGGAGCCCGTCAGACTAACACAGAAGATTTCTAGCCCAAAATCCTGTTTTCAAGGAGACTTACTGTTGTAAAACCATCAGCTTTTTAGCCAGTACTTTCTAGGTTTGGATGTCGCTCACAAGTGATACGTGACTTTCATTGGCATGAGGGAGAGAGGATGTTGCTGAGGCAGGATAGTGAGACCAGCGCTGGATTGGTACATAAAGTACTGGCCCCCAAAGGCAAAGGATTTTGACAAATCCACACCATTCTGGTCACTCTTTACTGCTTCACAGGTCACCAAGACTTTGGTCTGCTGTATGCCACAGGCCATACGTCAATCCCTCAGCTGTGTAGTGAATTCAGTGACTTGTCCTTGACCAATGTGTAACTTGTTTCTGGGTGCATTTTCTGAAACCATCCCATCTTACTCTGAAGATACCAGATCAAAAATGCACCATTTTCTATGGCAGACATCTCAGCTGATGGTCAGCCCACTGTTAAAGACATGGGCCCAGATTTATCTGACTCATTTTAGGCAACTTAATTGATGTGCCAAAGCTGGGAGCTCAGTAATTAACAGGGAAAGACAGATACCCTTAGTGAGTAACTCAACTTCTTGAATATCTGCATCACCCTCTGGAGATACCTGCCTCCTGGCACTGCCTATATAAAGACTCAGAGACAAACTTTACATTTTGGTAACTCAGACAAAAGGCCTGAAGCTACAAAGGATGAATCTGGGCCTTAAGTTGGCCCTTTTGTCAGAACAGCATCCCAAAAGTCCATGTTCAGACAGTTTTCAATTTAGATGCTAACACCTCTCTGGATTCACTCATTCCAGGATGTACTTGCCAATTTTGTGGGTATTCCTTACTCCTAAGTATGTGAATTTACATTTTAAACCCATTTTGTTTGAAAGAGCCCAGCTTACCAAGTGATTGAGCTTGTTGTACTTTCCAGAGAATAGCCTTTGTTTGAGTTATGTAGCCCCCATCTTCCAATTTAAATTACATTTTTTTCTTTGTACAGTATTTCAACTGATTCTTGAATTCAACAGAAGCATATTGAAAATTATTGCACAAGGAAAAACTTAATTAAAAACTGAAGATCAGAGCTATATAATTCAAGCAAAGGTTGTAGCTAATTTAACAGCTGTAAATTCCTAGGGGTTGTTATTTATATAAAGCACAACTTTTATTGCACCTTTGGTGTGGCATTTAATTAATTAATTTGTCATTTCCGTAGCACACGTTCTCATTCTCTCTGAGTGATAGATGCTTCATATTTCATGTGAAAACAGACAAAAGACTTGTGGTTATCCAAATGGAGCCATTCCAAAATTTACAAAAGGGCCTCTTTGCTTTCAGATGTGAATAGAGAGGATTACTGGGTGTTGAAATAAACACATGCCATGTTAAAGTCAGAGTCTGTAATACTGGCAAGATCTGAACACTTGATGGCCTCCATAAAAATTTAACTTTGTGTGTCAGTGCTTTGTATGCCCTTCCCATGCTTACTCCAGATATGTTTTCTGCTGCTGAAGGAAGATGTGTCTCACAGAAAAGCCTGTAGATCAACACTGAAGTAGGAGAATTTTCACATTTTTATAGTTCTCTTCAGGATATAACAAACATGAAGATTAATAAACAAGAAGCCAGTGTGTTCCACAGAAGCAGGAAGAATTGGATATGAAAATGAAAATCCACAGTGTGCAATGCACATTTTTCAAAATGCTGGTGCATGGAGGGCAAAAAATTACCCAGTCTATCCCTTCTGCTGTATTAATGCTGAATGATATATAGTTGTGAAGATCAATGTGAAAGATGCATACCAAAAAAGTTTCCTTTCTGATTAACTCATGGTTTTTCTGCATGGAATGAAGAGAAGAAAGACTTATTACCATTCCGCATTACAAAAAAAATATATAAATTTATTTCAACATAAACCGAACTTGCACTATTGTCAGCACGCAATTTTTATTTATTTGCCTGAAGCCACACTTTTTAATCATTGTTATATACATTTTTTAATAAGAGACTGCATAAGGTATTAACAGTGTAAATTCTTTTCATCTAAGCAATTTGGGTTTATTTGTTTTACTGTTAATCTTCAATTGTGTTATATTAAATCAGTAACATTAAGGCTGACACATAAAACTTTGTCAATGAATATTTAAATGTGATGTTCTCTATATGTTTCGTTCAGAAGAGACGAACATGCTGTTTTTTGTTCTTAGACTGATTTTCCTTGTGTTAAATTTCTATGAGCAGGAAACCTACAATTTTTCTAATAAAGTTGGAAGCTAATGTACTTCAAGTTATGAATAGGATTCAGAAATCGGGACTTGTTCTGGGCAGAGAGATATTTGAGCACTGCTTAACAAAATATACCATAATTCTTCCCTTCTCACATGGAAATTAAACCAAGAGTGTTTCCTTTTAATTTTTTTAATCAGTTTTTTTTTTGTCACTGAGAACAATGAGAGAGGGCACAACTTCCAGGACAGGCAGTGGCAACGCACTTGCATCATTTCATTGCAGCCAGGCAGCAGTGTCCAGCTCTGACTTGAATCCCCATATAACTTCTAGATCTTATAAACTTTGAGATGGACATTTTCTTAACTTGGTGCATTCCTGCATAAAGGAATCTAAGGCCGTCAAAGATTCCCTAAAATCACCTGCCTGGTCTACAAGTACTGCTGTAGAAGAAGGCTTGTTACCTGTAGGTGTTTTCCTTGCCTGATGGAAATATTTTGGACACTTTAGGGCATCTCAGATAACACTAGAGTGCTGACATCCGGGCAAGCTAATCACATGTAGTCTGCCTCATCTAATTTTTCAAGTGGTAGTATTGATAGTATGGGTTGATTGCAATGTCGCAAACCAGAAGGACAGAGTGGTTAGCTTTTTGAGATTGAAAAGAAGGAAAAAACAAATATCCAAAATTGTATTTTTGCTGAAGGATATTTACTTTTACTGTATTTATCTTTAAACTAAGCTGTGGAATTTTGATCCTATGAAAACTAATGAAACAGAATTTTGTAGGAGAAAACCCCAAGAATTTAAACCAAGTAAAAAGAGCAGCACAAACATAAACAATGTGCTCAAATTCAGAAGTAAATGCATTCACTAAATGCAACGTGTCTTCAGAATTCAGAGTGTCATATGAACAATAGATTAATCCACCATTTGAACATAACTGTTTCAGTTAGGCATGACACTGAATGATGAGGCTGACCACTTGTGCTGGTTTTGGCTGAGATAGAGTTAGTTTTCTTCGTAGTACCTAGTATGGGGCTATGTTTTGCATTTGTGCTGGAAACAGTGTTGATAATACAGGGGTGCTTTCATTATTGCTAAGCAGTGCTTACACAGAGTCAAGGCCTTTTCTGCTTCTCACCCCACCCCACCAGCGAGTAGGCTGGGGGTGCACAAGGAGTTGGGAGGGGACACAGCTGGGACAGCTGACCCCAACTGACCAAAGGGATATAGAATCATAGAATCATTAAGGTTGGAAAAGACCTCTAAGATCATCAAGTCCAACCATCAACTAACACCACCATGACTCCTAAACTAGGCCCTGGAGTGCCACGTCTACACCTTTTTTGAACACCTCCAGGGTTGACGACTCCACCACCTCTCTGGGCAGCCTGTTCCAATGCCTAACCACTCTTTCAGTAAAGAAATTCTTCCTGATGTCCAAAACATCCACACCATATTCCACACCATATGACATCATGCTCAGCATATAAATCTTGGGGAAGAAGGAGGAAGTGGGGGTCGTTCGGAGTGATGACGTTTGTCTTCTCAAGTAACCGTTATGCGTGATGGAGCCCTGCTTTCCTGGAGATGGCTGAACATGTGCCTGCCGATGGGAAGTAGTGAATGAATTCCTTCTTTTGCTTTGCTTGTGCATGTGGCTTTTGCTTTACCTATTAAACTATCATAGAATCATAGAAGCATTAAGGTTGGAAAAGACCTCTAAGATCATCAAGTCCAACTGTCAACGATCACCACCATGCCCTGGATCTTTATCTCAGCCCACAAGTTTTCTCACTTTTACTCTTCTGATTCTTTTCTGATTCTCTTCCCCATCCCACCGTGGTGAAGTGAGCGAGCAGCTGTGTGGTGCTTAGTTGCCAGCTGGGGTTAAACCACAACACCACTTTAAAATACTTCATCAATTTTTTAGCCTCTGTGGGTAATAGAAGAAAAAGAAAACAGACACATGAAAAGAGTAGTTATATGACATCTCAATGTATATGTTTTCATTTCAGCAATATACAAAGAAAAGTTACGAAAGTAGAACAGTAGGAAACACGAATTTCTCTTGCTCCCCAGGAGAATGTATGTTTCAAATTCACCGTGCAGCTCTGCAATACAGTGGAGCAAAGTACCAAGTGGGTGGGTACTCTGTGGATGACTAGGCAACAGCTACTTTTCTCCTGGGCCTGAGGATCTGGAAAATCCTCCTAGTCTTCTGCTCCTAAAACATGAATAGAGTTGGATCGTCTGTCCTGCCTATGTGCCTGCCTGTTTTCCGCCTTCTCCTCCTCTCTTTCTTCCTGGTTTTGTCTTGCTTCCTCCTACCTTCTCCCTGTTGCTGCACAACCAGTTAGTATTGGGCAAGACTGCATCAACTACTGCACTGCTGTGCTCATCTTTATTTGTGCTGTTGGAATGAACCACTTACTGTTCTCAAGCAGCCCTCTGAAACTACAGGATTTGTCCCATACTAAGCTTATTAGTGTGAAGTAAAATGCAGATGTACAATGTTCCACTTGAGCATTTTAAGATTAATGTTTCATCACTACCTCTTGGATATCTGGCTTTTATTCAAAGACAAGATTAATAGTCTACAAGTGACTGCTCTGATGTGAAAAGGTGCAGAAGAAAAGAGGAAAAAGTGAAATATAATCTAAAAATCCAAGCTTGCTTATTAACATAAGACTATAACCCAGTAAAATATCTGATTTTCAATGTCAACGAATATGAATGGATAGTGTCCAATATTAATTTTTAATGAGCTATGTTTTATGCTATACAATAACCTATGTTTTTTTTGCATACTAGATCCACTTTTATGATTTGGAAATTCAGATAAAACCTGAGAATTTATACTCATGTAGGATCTCCTTTTCCAGGTCTCTCTTTTCCTTTTAATGACCTAAGATTTGAGAGGTAAGTCATCATTCTACCCCAGTTAAAACTACTTAATGAATGTTTTGAGATAAGCCACATATTTTACAGTATGTTTGCAATTCTAGAATAAATATCACCTATGTTAGTACTCCATACAGGTACACAGTGACCTTTTCCACCTCCTTTTCCACCTTCTAACCTATTTAGGTTTCTCTGAAAGTTGTGCATCTTTTCCACCTGCTTTGCCTGTGGTCCAGGTACCCCTTGTACTCTCTAAGATTTCCAGCTATTCCTGAGAAAATGTTTAACTGAATTTGGACAAAATGCAAACTCTACCCACCTCTATCCAAAATTTTAACATTTTCTATTCTCTTAATGAGTGACTGGAACAGCAAAAGTGGAATTTTCAGACTTCATGGGGAGTAAAGAATGCTGGAAGTTAAATGTCATAGCTGTTCCTTGCTCAGCTACTGAATGTAGCAGTTTAGGTCTATCCCACAAAGGCATTAAATGGTATTTACAGTCAAAAAGCATTAGTGAGATTTTCAGTCATGTTAATACTTGACTGATCCCTCTCTGATTAACTATAAATGAGGAAGATTAGTTTCATTAATGTTGAAATGAATAACAGCTATGGGAGCTTACATAGCTCAGTGGGCTCCAAACCTGAAAAGAAAAACAACTCAAGGAGAGAAGAAAAAACATGTAATGCTTATATACTGTCTAAGGGCTTGGCTAAGTACCTTTTGTTGCCAATGGCACAAATCCTACTCTCTCCAGTGTAAGGCTGTAGCATTTTGCCTATGGGCAAAAGCAATGCATAATGTTCCGCAAGGAGCATGGGCTGCAGCACAGTGGTCTACAGAGAAATTTGGATAGGTGGGCTAGGGCAAGTGGATGATGTAGTCTTTCCAGGCTTACAGCATCCCTCTTCTTGCACAGGTCTACTGCTTAGAAGGTAAGGCTGATGAAACCTGGCTCCCCACATTTTGATGCCCCCTTTCAGGGGCACAGCCACAGCCAGTTGTCTTTCACTAGTGTTCAAATGTAAGATGCTGGTTAGGAAAGAGGAAGAAAAAGTATGCATTTACATTCTAGCAAATTATGGTTTCCTGTAGTTTGACAGTTTAGTGGAGGAAAGTATAAACCAGTTCTCTTGTCACTAAAGTTGAGGGTTTTAGAGGGGCTTCCTTTCTTTTGCCTGAGATGTCTTCCGCTTGTGACTTTCCTAAGAAGAGCTTCAGAGCCCCACAGAGAGGTGAAGTGATCTGGAGGATGCCTGATACAAAGAATGGTCCTCTGGGAAGGAGACACTGGGGTGGCAGAAGGTGTATTTGTGGCATGTCTGAAGAACAGCAAGTGTGAGAGGATAAATGGAGCTAGGAAAATGATGAAGATTATGGAAATACACAGCAGATAAGTGGTGGGATCATGTACATTTATTATTATAACTGATGAAAGAACAAGGTAAGCATATAAGTAGAGCTTGAAGAAAGGTTGAAGAGAGTAGAGATGGAGCAGAGAACGTATTAGACATGAAAGAAGGAGCATCAAGTGAAACTCGCAAGCTTTCTGATGCTTAATGTTATTGGCTCCCATCTCTTTTACTAGCTCAATCACTTGAACTGAGGAAATACTGATATCAAATGAAGATATAGAAAACCACTGCAGAAAAAGATTACATAACTGAAATGAGAAAAATACAAATTATTCAAGGTTTAAAATGAAGAAACCATTGTGAACTGAAAGAAGTTGTGGGGCGGAAGAGTATAAACGAAAACAAGACAATATTTTAAATATTTCATAGGATCATAGAATCATAGAATGTCCTGAGTTGGAAGGGACCCGCAAGGATCATCGAGTCCAACTCCTGACCCTGTATAGGACCTCAAAATTCACACCATGTGTCTGAGGGCGTGGTCCAAATGCTTCTTGAATATTGTCAGGCTTGGCGCCGTGACTACATCTCCGGGGAGCCTGTTCCAGTGATCCACCACCCTCTGGGTGAAGAACCTTTTCCTACTATCCAACCTAAACCTCCCCTGGCACATCTTCCTGCCATTCCGCCGGGTCCTATCATTGGTCACCAGGGAGAAGAGATCGGCGCCTGCCCCTCCTCTTCCCCTTGTGAGGAAGCTGTAGACTGCGATGAGGTCTTCCCTCAGTCTCCTCTTCTCCAGGTTGAATAAACCAGACCATATTTGGTCTTGTGAGACATGACCTTGGCTCCATGACACTCAGATAATTAATTTTTAAAATCTGTATTGTAAACTTTTTTACCAGAGAATACTTGCACATTTTGCCATTAGTGTCCAAAGACTGTTCATTATAATCTAAAGAAGCAGAAAAACCATATATCAAATTCAAAGCAGCACTGAGTGTCAAGGGTGAGTAACCTGAAGGATGCCTCCTTTCCAATGCCAGATGCTATGAATTTGGGATGTCGTGTTTCTGCCATGCAGTGGGAAGGAGGGTGCAAAGGAAGACAGGTATTTGTGTTTTTGTTGTTCCAGAAAGATTAAGGATTTGCACCTCATATGGCAAGTCTTTTAACAAATGTGATTACATTCCCAACTCAGTTTATTTAAAGAGAGAATTACATTCGTGTTTGTCATATTTGCACACTAATAGCTTGTGATATTTTCAGACTTTATGCAGCACAGTTTTAAATTTATTTTACTTGTGAACAAAGGTAGTTTCTATGGTTACAAACACAGTTTCAATTTTTACCTTTAAAAAGATAATGATTTTTCATATTGAAACAAAAGGAAGGCAAAAGCAATTTAACAGGAGTAGTAATTTCACATTACTGTCTTTTTATTTTTTATAGTTTACTTAATTTGTGTACCTTACAGGATTAGTCAAAAAAGTTCTTGTTGGAAGAGTTTTCTTGTCATAAAAATGCAGATGGATTGAAATTTTGCAGAATATTGTAATTTCTGTAGAGTTTTACTTTTCTGAAGAGGAAGATGGATTTGGGGATAATTATTTATTTATTTAACTATTCCTCTTCTGATAACTTTAAAATATAAAAAGCCACTATACCGCAAGCATGGGTAGAGATATGAGGTAATTACACTGTGGCTCATTGAACAAAAAGAAAGCTGTGCCTCAGCTGTCAGTTGGGATGACAATATTGACCATGAGGCAGTGGCAGGGCATCAGACTGGGATACTCTTGGAACTGCTAACTGCTCACTCCTTTCTCTCTGTGGTTTGTTGTCCTCAAGTGGGGAGAACTTAAGAGTCAAATTGCTGCCCAGTGTATACCCACCATAAAAGTTGTTCCGCATTTCCTTTCACACTTGCCACCTTCCTGAATTTAATCAGCAGTAACAAAGTCTTGAGCCACTGGTGACAAAAGTAATGCAGAGAATATTTCAGGTATGATCATAAATAAAATATTTTGAAAGAATGACTATTAATACCATGCATTTAAGTATTTCTTTGATGAGAGGGAAATCAGAAAGTAGATACAAAGTACCAAAGGACTGTATCTGATGCACATGGGCAACTCGTGCTGCAGGAGAAAGAGTATACTTGCACTGCTGGAGCTGGTGTGAGAAGGAAAAAATTCACTTCTCAACCTCTGTAGCCTCACACACTTCTTCCAGTGTTAAAATTGTGAAAATCAGAGTTGCATGCTCTGATATGAGCTGCAGGCACTTTAAGCTTGTTGTAGAACGAGGCTTTATTTCATATAGTCAATGCTTGCTGCTTTTGCCAGGCACAGACTACATTTTTGATCACTTGGCTTCTTTAGTTGATATTGCTGGAGGCTGTGACACATACACAGTCAATATTCACTTTAATAAATACATTTCCTAGCAGCAAGAAAATCATATTATAACCTTACCTGAACTGACCTCTGCTCTCAAAGCCCTTTTGGCAATAGTTGTGTATCCACAAATTCTTTGACCTTTCAGTACTGCACAAATATATGGATCACCTGTAAATACCACTCAAATGTTGTGCTCAGATTTACCTACCCCAAAATTTATGCTTGGAGTCTAATGGCTTGGATCTGTTGTAAGGAACAATAAGAAGAATAACCTTCATCTATAAGATGTACAATGCAGTGGAAATTGTGGGAAACTGAATATTTTCAGCTGACACTGAGGCTGTTGACGTTGATGCCATTTCCTTGAGAATGTGAGCTGAAGAGCTGTGAGTTTTATCTTGTCTTCACAATACAAAATATATAAGGACACTTATCAAGTCACACAGCATTGTCCTGTATGTAGCGTAACTGTGTTGCATGTGTTGCATGTTGTGCAACCTCAGTGATGTTATCCAAGTTTTTCTGGACACTAATGTGTCAAAAAGAAAAACAAACCTGTTATGTTAATAACAATGTTTTAAATTCTTGGAGCAAAAGTGTAATAGAAATGAAAGCTATTTTTATACACAGTATTAAATGGGAAAAAATTATAAGAGAAGTTTCCCTCTTACTTTATTCTGTTTAAGACAGCATAATATTCTAGTTTATAATCCTTGAAGGTTATGTGTACAGTATAATATTGAGTAATCAGCTGTCATAAGGAAGTGTAGAATATGACATGGTAAGACAAATTTTTCTAAGTAACATTAATTATTACTAAAATATATTGTAATGTAAAATGTAGTATGGTATGTAAAAATACATATACTTTCTGTTTATTTTAGTATATAAAATATATGTACTATTGAAAATATAGAATAAGTACTTACAGTATAATCACTTTGATCTAGATTTTAACCTTAAGGTCCTCAGTCCTGCTTTATTATACTGTCTGTGCTAACTGACGTTACTTCTGTAAAGTTCAGCTGATAGGAATATGTCTCTTACAACAATTTTATTTATCAACTCAATATAGATTTTACAGTAATGAAGGCCAGAGAGTTGTGAATCTGTGTGAATGGACATAGATTGAAATCTGTGACGTCTGGTGACATTTAGAATGTATTCTTTGCAAAGCATTTTAATTTTGCAATAATTCTACTAAATCTAATTAGTGCAATGTCAGAATGGCAGATTAGAATATTATACCATGTTTGGCCTATCCACATTTCATTAACTTTTATAAATATTTGACAATCTTTGTTCAATATCCAGGAAATCAAATATATGTTCAAGTATATACCAATGAGAACCCCCCCCCCCCCCAAACCTCTCCTTTATCTTTTGAACATTTAAATTGCCCAAAAATCTCATGTTTAGACGTAATAAACATCAAAACATGACAAAGGCAAGCAAGGATGGAATATATGCTTGTGTTATTCTCTCATGTGATTTATCATTAGGACTATAGTTGAAATGTTTCCTGTAGTTACAAAGGTACATATAATGAGTGGTAATGATTTGTCAATGGTAAGATCTGGGAAGTGCTGACCTGTGTTTGTTATAATGGAGATTGAACAAGGTGGCCTGAAGGACCTTTTGAACCCTGAAGGTGTAAATACCTACGAGAGAAAGTGTGCCTAATTCATAATAACTTAAGCATGCAAATGCAGACATAATGCCATATGAATGCAAAACACCTGCAAAACTTACCAGATACACTTCTCACATGTACTGGCTGCAAGACTGTCTTTTTGCAATCTTTGGCACAGCTTCATAGGGCTTAGGAATAGACTTAAGATCTGGGTATTTTGACTCTGTGTCCCAGGTCTGCTACATAATTTCTCTGTGGCTTTGGACAAGTTACTTGAACTGTCATTCATCACAACTCTCCATCTGTGGAAGGAGACAAAAACAGCTTGTTTTTTGTTTGTTTGGTTGGTTGGTTGGTTTGGTTTGGTTTTCCTATAGAGACAAAGCAAAAATAAACCCATGGTAACTTACTCAGCGTAGATGAAGGTTTCAGGAAAAGCCATCATTTACCATACCAGTCAAACCAAAAACCTTAAAGTGGTGTGGAATTTTGAATTAAGTATTACTTTTTTACTTCGAAAGTATTGCCAGGAGCAATAGTTAATGAATACAAGAAAAGGAATTTCTAACCCATCATTATTATTTCATATACATGGAAGATCTTCAAACATAGGAAACATTTACTGTGCTGAGATTAGTACCTTTTTTGGTCTCTAAAAAAATAAGCTTGGATGGATCCCAGGGTTTCAACCTAACTTTTGACACTTAACTTGAGGAGACTAAATCAAGAGTCTAACTGTTGCAAGATCATTTGCAGACAGTGTCAGTCTGGAGCATCAGTGTGTTCCCGGCATGATGTCACACATGAATCATCCTTGGCGTTACCCCTTTCTCCTACTTTAGCAATGTACAGCAAATAGGTAGTCTGAATCCAGACCTCAGGATCCATTCTCTCACTCTAAAGGGGCTGTTAAAATTTTCACTCTTTTTCACAGGAGCTGATGCTCACTTCTTCATGCAGTTTATTCTACAAACTGCAAAGCCAATCAATACATGATGGAAATAGCATCAGGAAAATGACAAAAGCTCAGTCTCCCAATTAAAAATAAAAACTTTGTTCTTTCTGTTGTATCACCATGCTGATGACTGGAAGTTTTCTCCCATTACAGATATACTATAGGAAAACATGACGTAGAAAACAAATAGTTTTCTTGGAAGATCAGGCAGGTTATCAACTGCAAACACAATTGTGCTGTCACTCGTATAAGCATATGTCTGGTTGCTCGCAGCATCAGTTGTTCTTAGCTGGCTGCTGAGACGTAGAAGACACATAATATACACACAAACATGCATAGGGTTTGGCTTCTGTAGATTAATTGAGAAAAGAGAGACACCCCAAATTATCCAGGAAATCAATGTGAAGCTGTGTTTTTGATACTTTGTTTGTTGATGCTTTAATTTCCTCCTTTCTGTGTATATCCCAGTATTCTCCTTCTCTATCTCCCAGTCTGGGTAGAGCTATAAAGCTATAACAAGCAGTCATGCTCCCTGCCACCTGGTACAGGGAAGTGTTCCTGGTGAGCTACAACCTCCAGGAGGACTTGTGCCTGGCTCCATTCCTTTTTAAAAATCCCCAAAAGCCAAAACCCAGATATACTGAAATTCTCTAATATTTACTAAAACTCTAAGAAATATTTTCTAAAGTAACAGCTCAGTTTAGGGGCTTTCTTTGCAGTATGGTAAAGGATCAGATTTTCAGAAAATTTTCATTGCTCACCTCACGTTAAAGGCCTCTTTTAAGGCATCTGCTGTAAGTGGCTCAAAATAATAAATACTTTTTTTAAAAATAAAGCTTTTACCACTCTCTTATTAATTTCTTTTTTTTTCTTAATTTTTTTCTTATCTTTTATTTAGAAGTTCTCTTTCCTTTCTAAAGCTTTCTATTTCAGACAGCACTTTTCTTTGCTCGGTTCCTCTGTTCATGCTCTCAGGCTGACTATGGGGAAACCAGCAGATCTTTGGGACTCTTTAGTCTCCAACAACTCTCAGTCCTCAGGCCAAAAGCTCTGTAGATCTGTTAATATCTTTTGCTTCTGCAATCACAGCCTGTTTGTCCTTAGCTCTGATGTATTACATCCTTGGAGCTATCTTGTCTCACTGAGGCAGAAATCCACCTGAGTTCTACTGAGAAATGGATACATTTCAGAGGCTACATCAATTCAAATATGAACTTGGGTTTTTTTGTTTGTTTGTTTGAATTTACAGGGTCTGCAATATGATTTTGATTTCTAGAGTTTTGGGAAGCTCCTTTAAGCAATAATCACCTCAATTTTAAGAAGAAAGGTAATTACCAGTACTATATTGTAGCTTCCCCTGGATTAAAGTGAGTGAAATAAATAAGCTCTATAACATACAGTAAAAGACACATTTTTACGCCATCTCTCATCCCTTCCCAAACCTCCTAATTATTCAGGTATTTAAAATGAAATGACTTGAGAGAACAGACTTTCTAACAGATCATTCTGTACGCTGATATTTGCTCCCTAGTCAAGTCTAACAGTTTGGGGTTTTTTCTCCCTATCATTTCTACTGTTCTTTGCATCCCAAAGCTTACATCAGGCCCATCAGCAAGGTCATCATCTATATTACATCCTTTTATTCCTTCACTCTTTCTCTGTCTTTCGTGAAATTCCATATTGTTTCCTGCTCAGCTGTAGTTGCCTAGCAAGCAACTCTCTTGGCACCCAAATTCACACTTGCTCTTTAAATATCTCTATCTAACTCTATCTTTAAACCTCTGTCTCATTTGCTTAATGGTTAGGCAAAAGGACAAGAACTTGTCTTTTATCAATTGGTTCACCAACCACATTCTTCAGAGCAAGGGCTCCTGAAGACATTTGAGTCTCAGCCCGAGGACCCTACCACAAGCCTGAGGAGTGGAAAGGGCTCTAGATCTGGGGACTGTTTTGCAAGCTGGATGGAATTTCTGGCTGTGTTCAATAAATGTTGTAGAAACTCTTTAATCAACTTAGGCACTTATTTTATTAAAGTAATTCTTTGGAAAGGAAAGACAAAATAATATTTACATTTTGGGCTGCTCTTTTCATGATGAAATTAAGCCTTTATTTTGCTTCATGTTTTATAGCAATATCAGTAACAAAAGAGAGTGCATTTACTGCTGTTGTCCACTCTGAAAGCATAACTATAATTTTGAAATATGCTGGCTGTAGTGAGTACAGACACTACTGTCACACTGGACTACTTGTATTTGTTTGATTTCATTTAAGCTACAGTAATTTAGATAGGAGTGATCGATACTGATTTACTTATGTGACTCAAGTATCCAATCTCATATGTGGCCCAAGTTAAGTTAGATGGCTCCTTTTAGATCTCTTTGTCTGTATGTTTTGAATCAAATCACATTGCTTGCAAACCTTATGAAAGGATTTAGTCTGTCTGTTTTCAGTAAAAGTAGGCCCTTGAATGGAAGTAATATAGGAGCTGTTACAGCTTCCATCCAACCTGGTTTATAGGTACACAGAGAACTGACAAACGGATTTTCACCAAAAATTAATAAATGCAGAGATAAACAGAAAAGAAAATCTGCAGCGCTCTAAGGAACAAAAAATATTTTTTAGAAATATAATTTCTAAAATTTTATCTAAAGAATAAAAGAATCTTCTTGTTTGTTTGTTTTTACTTCAAAAAAATAGGCTTATTACTGCAATAAATTACCCACTGGGCATCAGGCACTGTCCATTTCTTTCTGCATATTAGGTAGAAGTCTTTCCCAAGGCCTTGAAAGCTTCCTTTTTGGCTTCAAGAAGGTAGAACATGCCTGACTGATTCCCCACTCTGCACTGCAGTAGTACCACTGTCTGAAAATAAATTCCTTGGTATTCTTCTTCCTTCAGGATACACAGGCATCTCTACTTTTCCTTTAAGACATTTTTGAGACATCTATAACTGATCTAACTCTTTAAGAATGTATAACACTTTTATAGATGGCATAAACAAAATAAACATTACCCACACCCTGGAATTTTTAACTGGGGCTTTGGGCAATACTGTGTGCAATGAGTTCATGAAAAGCCATGCTTCCAAACTTTCCTAATGTAAACCATGATATTGAGGATTATAGGAATTATTTTTCCAAGCAAACACTGATTTAACAAATAAGAATCATAGAATAATAGAATCATTTAGGTCAGAAAATACCTTTAAGATCATCAAGTCCAGCCGCAAACATAGTACTGCCAAGTCCACCGCTAAACCATGTCCCTAAGCACCACATCTACACATCTTTTAAGTATTTCCAAGGATGGTGACTCAACCGCTTCCCTGGGCAGCCTGTTCCAATGCTTGACAACCCTTTTGGTGAAGAAATTTTTCCTAATATCCAATCTAAACCTCCTCTGGAACAGCTTGAGGCCATTTCCTTTTGTTCTGTCCCTTGTTACTTGGGCAAAGAGACTGACACCCACCTCACTACAGCCTCCTTCCAGGTAGAGAGCGATAAGGTCTCCCCTCAGCCTCCTCTTCTCCAGGCTAAACAATCCCAGTTCCCTCAGCCGCTCCTCATAAGACTTGTTCTCTAGACCCTTCACCAGTTTCGTTGCCCTTCTCTGGACACGTGCCATCACCTCAGTGTCCTTGTAGTGAGGGGCCCAAAACTGAACACAGTATTGGAGGTGCAGCCTCACCAGTGCTGAGTACAGGGGGACAATCACTTCCCTAGTCCTGTTGGCCACGCTGTTTCTGATACAAGCCAGGCTGCTGTTGGCCTTCTTGGCCACCTGGGCACACTGCCGGCTCATATTCAGCTGGCTGTTGACCAATACCCCCAGGTCAAGAGTTTTCAGGATCTGACTTTAAGATATTAGATTTCAGACCACTACAATCACGTAAAGTGCAAAGTGCTATATTGTGGACAAACATGCTTAGACAAGGTTAAACTGAATAACAGAAACGCTCCCTTATGGACTCTATGATTATTTTACAATAAAAGATGTCTCAATCTCAGATGTGCAATACCCATTGTTGTAAATTTGATATTACTGAAGAAGAAAAAATACTGTTCAGTCCCAGGTGTAGCAATGCTAATAATGTAGCACTAAAAGTCTTGAATTTAGCTGTTTTACAGCATTAGAAGCTGTTTTTCAGACTGGGTATAGGACTAAACTGAAAAATAATGAGATGTTAGTATCTAATTGTCCAAATGGATAGTAAACTTCACCTTGAAGTCACTTTGCACTATTGTGTAGCTAAAAAACAAACAAAAAAAGAAAAATAGCTCATTTTAGAAAAATAATCCTTCACCTAAATAAGAATAAAAACATTGGTGTTTGGGTTTTATTTATTTTTTTTTTACAGTCTAGAATTCTAATTTCTGACTAGTTTATACAGAAATTTAATCAGAAATTAAATTTTTGGAGTAAAATAGAAATAAATAAAATAGATGACCCTTTTATTTTAGGTAGAAAAGAAATAGCAATTTTAGAATCATTCCTTCAAGGACTGAGAAGTTGTGTTTTAATACAATTTCACCTTTTATTTTCCTGAAGTAGGATGGGACTACTCAGCTAAATAACATGGCTCTGCTGTCTTTGAAGGATCAATATCATTTCAAAAACTAAAATGAATGGATTTATAATTAAAAAATGAAAAATTAATGGAAAAAGAGCAGACTACTATTTCATTTTTAATAACTTAACAGCAAAAATAACCACTCATGGCATATCATGTAACTCATTCTGTTTTATGAATGTTCTCCATTCAAAGACTATGAATGAGAGAAGATTAATTTGTCCAAGAGACAAGACACTTGATTTTGGAATATTGTGGAATTTAGGAATATTTCACATAGTTGAACTGATGGTGGTTTTTACACTACAGTGTTATTAACTTGTGAACTACGCTCTAGTGAGAAGTAATAATCACTTTCCAAAAGTTAACTCATCAAAATTAAAAAAAAAAAAAGCGATTGCATTTTCACTTTATTTCCTCATGACATATTAGTCACCTTCACGAAGTTTGCCTGCAGTTATCAGTTTTTAATGTTCAAACTTTGTTCAGCCAGAACTGTACAAATCTACATAAGAACTCAAGAAATGTTCTGGGCCAGCGGTGTGACTATAGCCCAATATTCTGCCTCTGATGGTGGCAGGAGAAGACGCTGTTTAGGGAGAGCACAAAAGCCTCTCTGCTTCCTATGGCCTGCCTCCTCCTGCTGCCCCTGCAACCAGAAGGGACGTAACTGGGCTGCAAGTGGGTGCATGTCTCATCCAGGCCTTCCACCCTGTGTTTATGGATAGTCCAAGCATTCACCTTATCCATTTTGAACTGGCTGCCTCCATTTGCCACTCACACCAGCAGGTTACAAAGGTCCCCCACTCACAGTGTAAGGAAGTGCTTTGTTTGACCTCTTTTAAAGTTACCTCCTTCTCATTTTCTGAAGTGTCTGTAGTTCCTATGCTGTGGGATTTCATAAATTTTTTAAAGTCTTGACCATGTGTCCCCACAGCTGTGTCCTCTCCAAATTGAGTCATCTCAGCCCTTTCTGGTTCTCTCCTCTTAGGTAACTGCTCCAACTGTTTGATCAGTTNTTTGTCCTTCTCTAACACCACTACATGTGTTTTGAGGTGCAGGGATGAGATTTGTACACAATAGCAAAGATGTGGGAACACCAAGTTCTACACAGTGGAAAAATTGCACCCTCTGTCTTGTTCTCAGCCCCTTGCTTGATAACTCCCTATGTTTTTCTTTTGTCTTATCAGGGATGGAAGTCAGTCACTGCACTGTAGTTCCCAAGGTCCACCCTTCAGACCTCTGTGTAGATCAGAATTATATAGCAACCTCCCAGTAATCTGGCACAGCGACAATTTGCAATGGCAGGTTACACACTTTGGCCAGCAGATTTGCAATTTCATAGTTGAGTCACTTAGGTTTTAAGTAAATGCTATCCAGTTATGAGGATTTATGACCTTTTTGTTTTGTTTTATAATTCCTGTATATTTTCTTTGAGTTGCCTAGTCCTTCTTACCTATCTGCTACAAAAAATGCATTGCATGGAGGAATCTGTCCAACAGGTCAGTTAAAAACCTGCACAAAGAAATCCTTGAGCTTCTGTGCTAAAGCCTTATCACACCTAAGCAAACCTTTAAAAAGTTTGTAATCAGGCATTGTCCTTAATAAGCTTTTCGCTTTTGATGTATTTAAAGAATTTATTACTCAGTCTGAGGATCCTTTTCAAGGTGTTCTTCCATTTCTTTTTTAGCTCTCTTAATTTCCTCTTTGTGTTTGACTTGCCATATTTTCAAACTTTCCTTTTCTCATCCTTAGCAATAGGCTATGCTTTTTCTTGAACTCATATATCTATTTAGTTATTACTCAACATAAAACACTTGTGTTTCTGTGCAGATATTCACTGGCATTGCTTTGTTTTTCTTCAGAAAACTGTCATTGGTATTTTTTTCTCTTTTCTCATATTTAAGTATTTGATGCAGCAGCTTCTACAAACGTGGAATCTAAATTTTAACTTCTACAGAACCATTTCTTTAGCCCCAAATATTTACTGCTGGGTAATTTGAAGGTCCTGGATTAGGGACACCAGACATCTAAAGTCAAGTTTGAATGTGAAGACACTATACTGGATCTCATCACACTATTTCTCATCTCATCATTTGAAACATCCATTTAACACTTCCTCTGAAGAAAAAAGTTTGTGGATTGTTAGTTCAGGGGTCAGAGAAGGGCAAATACAGAATGCGTTTGTAGTTTTTTGGCCTTCAAAATCTAGAAAAATGATGTGCAACTTTTTGCATTTTACTTCTTTTTCTACCATGGGGATGATTGTTGGAGATGCTCTAATCAACCCTGTGAGTGATTTCACATGCTTTATCTGTGCATGCTGATACATCTGCTCCCTGCTAGACTGCCCATCCACAGTCATTAGAGGAGTAAGTGCAGTTACTACAGAGAATGACTCCGTGAAGGGAAAGGCAGCTGGAGGCTTTGGAAAGTGTATCTGAGGCTACCGATGGGAATCACAGAAATATGAGACAGCTTAGCAAAGGAACTGTAAATTAGTTATTTTTCCTCTAGTCATCAACAAAAGCAATCAAAGCTGTGGGTTTGCATCTTATCAGAGCTAAGAGGGAGTTTAAAACTGCTTTGATTTTAATGTGAAATATATTTAATTCAGGTATGCATCTACACACACAGCTGTGGGTTTTCTTTCTAGCGTGAGTCCAACTGTTGCCCTTTGGAGAGTCATGGCCAGAGGCTTGGCTTCCTTACAAGTGATTTCTTTGTGCTCTTGAATGTGAAGGAACATGGCCTTAGAGGTTTGAGTGGATAACAGGGATGGGGTTAAATGAAAAGCTAAGCATCCCTTGGAAAGGGTAGGGGGGTGCATTGCCTTAAAGTTTACCTCCTCCCCCACTTTGAGAAAACATGAGCTAGGTTGTCTTCAGGGCAAACTCTGAACACCTTTCAGGGTATTTGCCTATCTAGAGTCAGCTGTAAGGGGAACTGCAAAGCTGACGTGTCCCAGAGGTGGAGGATCACAACTTTTAGTCTCTGCAGCTCAGCAACCAGCTGAGTATGAGTAATTGAATGAAGTAGATCCTCTTGACTGTAAGGGATACTTAAATGCCAGAGGACTGCTAGAGGCCCACTAGGCACAGTGACCCATGCAGACAAAATCCTTCTGGACATCTCCTCTTCTGTGATACTTTAAGGGATCCCACCTGGTATCACACACTCAGACTGTACATTTTCAAATAAAACTTTGTCTCTGTTGATTGATGTTTGGTTCAGTAGGCATGACATACTATGTTTTTATTATCTGATAAAAAGAAATTGCTGAAATTATCTAAAAGTAACATCAAAGAATCACCAAATGAACAACAAAAAAATCTTTAATATTTTCCAAATGTTCGATTATGAACCTTTCCATGTGGCTGGTAAGATAATTGCCCAAACCAGAGAAGGCAGAGACTGCTATCACTAACCATCTCTGTTGCTGTTGAAAGAAGCTGGACAATATTAGCTAGCAATACCTTGGGGGCTGAATTGGCAAGTGAATTATTAGTCTTTTATTTTCTGGGCAAGCAGGAAGACAACTCTTAGTTTAAAGAGATCGATATTGACAAATGCTGATTTCACACTAAAGTTGTTTCAGAGTTTAGGAGATTAAAGACAAGAAAAAATATATTCATTAAAAATACATAGTGAATCATATGAAACTACTGAAGATAGAAAATAGAACAATATTCTAAATGCAGGACAAGTAGCTAGTTATCCATTTGAAATATAGTGTTTTTTCCCGATTATCACATTCTCGATGGTTTAGCTTTCTTCAAAGGCTAATGTGTGTAATATTTCAGTTTTGAAAATAAAATTGCTTTCCATCTCCTGTTTGCAAAACAGGCTTATAAAATATAGAATGGAAAAAAGCAATGCTTCTTAATCATTCCTGTAGATAATTTTTTTTTTTTATTTCTTGCTGTGAGATTTGTTTTCATACATAGTAGACTTTATACAAAGTAGCAAGACTATGTTTTAGTTGTGTCAAACTTCATGGCTTATATTTACTAGACTCTTGACCAAATTCTGTTTTCATTACATCTAAGCTTTTTCATTGATTTTTATCGGGGCCTCATCTAAGCCTAGTGGAGCTAAATACCGAATGAAATATGATCAAATGCCTCTATTAACAACTGAAATATAATTAATTCAGAGTTCAACAAATGATATTAATTGAAAAGATTTATAACTTCTGTTGATTCAATTTCCTGCCTACTGAAATGATAAAATTTTGGAAAAATTCGAACAGGAAGATGATTTTGAGATATGGTCTTTCTCTAATTTTTTTTCTTTTTTTCCTAGGATTTTGACTTCCAGGTGGCCTATGAATCATGGCTAGAGCTTTCTTTTAAATGTGTCCCACAAATTCATATTATTGTGTTTATATTATTTCCTCCTTGTGTCAAACTTTAACCAAAATTTGTTTTGAAGGCATCTAGAAAAGTGTTTCCCTGGCTAATTTTTAATAAAACTGACTAGAACTAATTTTGGTAGAAAAGCAAATTTAAATGACAGTACAGTACCAAACTCCTCCATCTTTGTAGGAGTTTGAATTTACAGTTTTAGATTGAGCCAGTCTCCAGTTTGGGGATGTTCTGAAATGCAGCTCTGTGGAATATGCAACAGTTTGTGTGTTTGTAGGATAGTGAGAGCAACAGAATGAAGTGTACTACTCCTTCAATAGCTGTATATTTTGTTGCACAACAGCAACATATGTAGAGGCTGTATTTTAATTATAAGGTTCAAAACTTATGCATTAACATGAACAACAGCTGTCAGAAATAAGCTTAGGTAACTTACTTAAATGAAACCACTGAAAAAGGCATATTTGGCAAGGTACCTGATAAAGAATGTTGAAAAGTAAAATGAGAGACAAGTTGTAATATTTATTATTCTGGCAAACGATATACAATCATCCGTCTTCAACTTATTTTTAGAAAGCTGAACTACAATGAAGGAATAAAAATCTAGTCCAAAAAAAGGTATTAATCACAAACTATTAAATCTTTTTAATGTACCAGATTGAAATAATTACCCTACAGCACAATGCAAGACCATCCAGTCTGTGTACAGCACCATGACAAAGATCATTTTGAAGAAAATACATGTTTAATCATTGATTGTATCTAGCTGCAAAATGAGATCCATTATCAACATACAGGTACATGATTTTTTTTTCTGCAGAAAGGACACAGTTCACTTATGATATAAAGGTATTGCCCCAAGGGGATATACTTCAAGTGTCTCTCGGCAGACTATCATATGACATAGTTGTAAACTGGGTAGAAAAGAGCAACATGTTATCCCACAGTAAGCAGCTCTCTTAAGATGAGTCTTTTATCTGTTAATATGTAATCATTGCTGAAAACAACTACTTGTCTCTCCTCTCCCTCCTAAAAGGAGACTAATCACAAAAGCCCATTGCTATTATTTGGATTCCATATTTTTTTAATTTTTTCTTCTCCCAGGAGAAGAGCATTTTGGGGACCTGATAAAAACACACTTTTTTCTTTTTTTCCTAAAAGTGACCCCACAAAAATACTGTAAAGAGAAGAGGTTGTTAAATGTTTCAATTCTGTGTACTTGTATCTGACAGGTCTTACTGTAGAGGTTAAAGGTGGGGCAAGATGTCTACTCATGCATGACTGTTCAGGCAAACCACCATACTCAGACAAAGAAGGTTGGAGTAGAGCCTTGAGATTATGCTTACAGTCAAGGCACCAAAAGCACTGTTTTCAGATAACAACGGTGAATGTAGGCTTACTTAATTCAATCATCAAAAGCAGACTACATATAACAAAAAGTAAGGTAAGCTGGCTCGGTAGAACACCTCATTTCTCTCCTTGATTTTTTCAGTTCCTGCCATGGCTGCAATATGTCTCAGAGGTGGTGCATCTCTACTGCACTGCTTACAGTAACAAAGATCTTGTTACAGGCTGCAAGCTACTCATCTGAAATTCCCTCATTTGCAAGGTTTCAGGAATTTTACTTGGACAACAGATACTTGATTCAACATATGGCAATGCCAGTTAAAAAACACTCCTGCTGTTTTTCTGATCACTTTCTTAAGAACTCATCAGTCATGGATGTAAGCTTCCTCTCTTGCTCTGAAATGTGGTCCTTGATGATGACAAGGCAGAATTTTGGTGGGACAACAATAAGAAGCTTTCACTGATGATGCCTAATTTGTGTATTCTGTAGGAGACTAGACTCCTTTGACTTTAATGATAAATGTCATCTATATGGCATCTTCATTTTTAAAGGAAAGAAAATTTTTAAAAATACTCAGTATGGTTCATGACCTTTAAATCTCTTAAATAACCACTGTATGAGTACTAGGACATTTTTATAACTATTATGTTCCTGAGTAAGATATTTAAATACAATTAGATGTAACAAAGCATTCACTAATGCAAAAACCAATGTTCTAAATCATGATGAACTCTATCTATATATATTAGAAATATTTTTATTTAAAAACACATGTGAATAAACAGAGGCACAGAAAATTTTTCTTTATATGAAGGTCTTCGGAAGCAGCTTAACAAAAACAGTATTGGAGCTGTGTGGAGGATGAAAACAGAGTCTAATAAGCTAAATGTAGTTGTCAAAAAAAAATATAATCTTTTTCTGCTATATATATAATTGTGTTTATTTTCAGTTTACAGAAGCAAGCTGAAACAATTTGATGGAATGCTTATATTACTACAGTGCTTTAATCTGGACCATATTTAATAAATATTGTTTAGCAATTTGCAGCATGTGAATTAAAAGGACCTGTGCTCTGGAGAAGAACACATGGGCTTAGCTTTCATAGTCATTACTATATTTGGAACATTCATCTTCTGGAGACAGTCTATGAAAGAAAAATGGGAAATTGTTTTTAATTTTAGTACTGTCATTCTCCTCCCTTTAAATTAATAGCCCTCTTACCACCACCTAAGATTAACTGATTTCTTTCTGATTTTTTTCTTGAAGCGTCCTCACTGAATTTGTATTTTTTTATTGTTCCCATTTCAAAGGTTCCTATTCTTTTTTTATTTTAATAGAACTTGTATCTGAGCTGGTATATATTTGTCTGACTTAGTCTCTGACCTTTAAACAAGTCTCGTATGTGGAGAAAATTTTTCTTCTCAGAAGTATTCTCTCTAGAGCTGTCTGCTGATCTGTTGGACTTTTGGTAGCAATTTGAAGACCTGACTAAATAGAAGACCTTCATAGTTTTGGTCCTGCATGTATTTCAACCAACTGATGTACTAAGTGATTTGGTCAGGATATTGTTAAGGTCAGTACTGACACCAATATGCGGGACACCTGCCATCCTTGTGTTCATATGGCCACTGGCCCTGCTGTAAGGCTCCAAAGAATGCTGGCCTAGTGACTAATTAATTAATCAAATAGGGGTCCCTTGTACTGCTCTTTGATGTCCTTCCAATTTATTTGGTAGAGATATGTACATACTAAATGATTATACGTTGTGATCTGCCAAGGTATAATATTCTTGAACAGCCCACATCTCAGCTGTCTCTGCTGCTCTGTCTCCTGCAGATTGTATTTGATCACGGAGCTCTCAGATCACATTAGGACCTTTCCATATGGCTGCTTGCCAGAACCCTAATTTGATATCATCGATTCAGGTTATTTTCCAGCCAGTATGCTAGTTTTCATTTGATATTTAGTCAAATTTCACTGTTTGCATTAATTCTGCCTCCACTAGCAAATGCATTTTTTTGCTATTTTAAAGACATTTTCAACTACTACTGACATGCTTCTCATTCTTTTCCAGACCATCAATACTAAATAGGTAACGCATGACTTAATTCCAAACCTGCCAGGCACATTCTTCTTTGACCAGATTCATTACCACTTCCTCCTCACAGTCTTTGATCCATTTTTAATTCACTAAGTGCTGATGTCTGTGTCAATTTGAGCTAATGCTGTGCATAAGATTTGTGAGTACCAGAACAGATATTATTCCAGACAAATACACACAAATCTGTATGTTCCCTTAATTCTTTTTTCCATTCTTCCTTCTCTTTTTTTGCCTAAGTATTCATTAGTCCCTTGTCTCAGAACAGAAAACAACAACGTCTTAACCATGCTTAGCATAGAAAATAGTCTTGTGCAATTAATATGAGAAGTGTCTTCAATTATTGAAGAAAATATAAAAAGAAAAGTGACATTTGTGGTACAAGTAGATGTAAAAAGAACTTCTATACCTTTGAGACTGCCAATTGCTCAAATGAAGGAAAAACTGCCAGAATATCTGCACGCTTCAGAATACATTTAATGGACACATAAAAATCCATCTAAATGTTCAGTGCAGAAGTTACAGCTGCTTTGGGGCATTTGTAATTTTTACAACTTCTTTTTACAATCTTCATTAACCTTTTGTAATGAATACATACACCTAATTGTGTCCTGTAAATACCCTGCCCATATCTTGCTTGTTGGTTTGTTGGCCTCCTTTCCTGTTAGGTCTTTTTTTCTCGCCCTTTCAAGGGAGACAAAAATGTGTGATGTAGTATGGAAATAACCTGTGTAGGTTGAAAAAAATACATTATCTGCCTATTTTGCTGTGCATTTATGCTGAGTATTTGCAGTATAAATTTATTTATACTGTGTGTTATGTTCTTATATCTCTGGAACTACATTCATTAGAATATTTTATTGAGAAATATTAAATACAGTAAGGAAAATAATAGTTGCTAAATGAGTATAACACCAAGATGTACTTGCTCAGGACTACCATAATCAATGTTTACTATAATATTTCAGGTTGTCAGATTTTTAACCTTTCCCTTTAAAAAGAAATGTAAATTTTTTTTGGTGAGTCGTTGCAAAGAGATATGACATTGGTGTAAGAGGCAATGTTATTTATTTATTTATTTTTAATGTTTCTTGAGAACTGTTGAACTCTATAGTAAAATTTCATACAACAGCTTAACGGATCCACTGATAAGTAGTCAGGCCATTTTAAAGACCGCTCTTTTTAATAAATCTGTAAAAGTTCTTCAAAACTGCATTTAAGTCAGTTGAACGTGTATAGGTCTTAGACATAAGATCTTATATTCTACATTTCATTTGTATGATAAAGAATGAATTAAAAATCTTATATTCTAAAATGGGAGTGGTAAAATGAGTATGAAGGGGCTTAAGCTGTTGGGAAGCCAGAAACCATTCTAAAGCTGGCTCTGTTATTAGACTCACTAATAAATCCACCATTATTTCTACATTTTTAACTGATAAACAACATGAGTTTCTGTACCTTCAGGTATAATTAGGTTTTTAGAGATTTAATTCCTTTGAATCATTGGTTACCTATGTTCATTTAGGATGTCATGTTTCCTCTCACCTTTAACACTGAGAATCCGAAATAAGAAATCATGAAACAATAGTCAGAATATGAATGAGTAAAACAGTACTTTATAGTTCCTGCTTCACTTATTTTCCTGCAAACCTTCTGCCTCATCTAGGTTGAAATAACTGTTCCTTTATTTCTCTGGTTCTTTTTCTGGTACATTGGCAACAACCCAGAGACTATGCAAACCTCTGAGGGTATGAAAAGGGAAGAATGGTGCTGTTCAGAGCATATTTGATTCCTGATCACTACCAAGAAACATTTTTATTTCTCTTTTTGTCAATACAAGCATACTGAGATTTAAATAAATTTTAATGTCATATATTTACATTGTGTTAGCAGATTGGAGCCCCACTCATGGTTGAGTAGGTTTTCTATAAACCCAGAACAAAAAGAATGACCAAGACTGTCTTAAAGATGCAAAAATCTACAGAAATATTTTTTTACTTTTGAACTAAAGTTGTGCATAATTTTAGGTACATAAAAAGATGAGGTTAATGCTTCAGTTTTCAAGTATGACTATACTGGGTCTGGCTGCGATGGAGTTAATTTTCCTCTTAGCGGCCCATATGATGATGTGTTTTGGATTTGTGACTAAAACAGTGTTAATAACACAGGAACGTTGTGGCTGTTGCTGAGCCATGCTTGCACAGTGTCAAGGCTTTCTCTTTTCCCACTCTGCCCCTACAGCGAGTGGGCCAGGGGTGGGCAAGAGGATGGGAGATGACACAGCCAGGACAGCTGACCCGCAGTGACCAAAGGGATATCCCATACCATATGGTGTTGTGCTCAGCAATAAAAGTTCAGGGAAAGGAGGATGAAGCAGGGACATTCAGGGGTTATGGTCTTTGATTTTCCAAACAACCATTATGGATGCTGAGGCCCTGCTTTCCTGGAGATTGACAAGCATCTGGCCTGATGATGGGATGTAGTCAACGTATTCCTTGTTTTTGTTTTGCTTGTGCACACAACTTTCCTTCACCTGTTAAACTGTCTTTATCTCAACCCACAAGTTTTCTTGCTTTTGCCCTTCCATTCTCTCCCCCATCCCACTGGGGGGAGGGAACGAACAGCTTGGTGGGGGCTTAGCTGCCAGCTGGTGTCAGCCTACCACAATAACCTAAGAAATTTTAATGAATGAAGCTGTAATGCCCATATACAGAAATCAGATGAGTTAATAGAATGCTGTAATTATGAACTCTGTCATGCCCAGACAGAACTTACCTTCTGGATTCCCTGACCAGACAAATAATATAAAATTACTTAAAACTAACATAAAACTATATCACCACCAATTGACAGAGATGATCTACAATGACAATTATAAGAACTGCAAGAAAAATGGCCTATTTCCCAACCTGAGCTGAGATAAAAGCAAAGTTTTCAGGTTACATTTACTTTTCTGATATCTTTTCAATGGAGCATATGACAGGTATTTCCTTCACGGTTTTATTTTTGCTGTCATTTTCACATTTTTAAATAATTTGCCTATTGAATTGAAAATTTTTTTCTTTGTTGCTTACTAATTTTAGCCAACATTTTACTACTTTTAAGTAGAAATCCAGCAAAGTAGGCAATAGAAAGGAAAGTTCATTAAATAAAGTTAATGCTGCCAGCTAAAAAAAAAAGAAAGAAAAACAATATTCAGCTGCCTAAAGCATTCTTCTGCAACTGTTTCTTATACAGCGTTTGGAATACAGCTTCTGTTTGTTGATATTGCAGGGTTGGTTGCATTGTAATTACAAAGCTTCCCATAGCAGGCTTGCTGGAACACACGCATGGATAGATATCATAAAGAATTTATACTGAGGTGTTAGAAGTGATTTGAGAATCCCATTAAAAGAAATAGCCTTAATCATCCACAATAACATTGTATTAATTATTAATAGAGCTAATCAGTAGTCTGAAATTGCTCACATCAAATATTAATCATAGGGGTAGGTGTATTCATATTATTTGTGACAGGCATACTATCCCTACTTCTCAGTACCTTTATAGTGTTATTATTTACCTGCCAAAAGAGATGAAAAACAATAGCTCTTTGTAAAAAGATGCTTGAAAAGATTAACTTCAGAGGTTGTGTTTTACTTACAAAACCTACTTATCAGCTATCAGGCAATATTACGGGAAAGGCAGCAAACTGTTGGGAGGATACAAAAAAGCTTTTCTTTTAATATAAGTATTTGTGATACTCCAAATTCAGGCTGCACGCAAGTTGACGGACATGACTGTACCTTTCTGACATTCAACACAGCGTTGACACAGATGTTTTCCCTTCAGCTGAGGCTGATCTTGTATTACTTTATGTGTACATGGTGCTCTTGCTTTATCTGACAAACTAGAAGTCTTCAGCCTTCTGGGCTGAATTTTTCTAATCTGGAAGTGTTTTTTGTAAGTCTGGGAAAGCAGTGCTTACCATCTTTCATGTGGCTGTCCATGGAACGCAGCTCAACAGCGTGGTACCACCTTGGAGTCACATCTTTCCAAACTCCCATCTGAGTTGTCACTGATGAGGCAAAGTCATAAGTGCCAGGGAACACAAACAGAAATTTTTATTGTTGCTTGTTTTTTGTGAGAGGGAAGACTGGTGAAGGAATATATCTTGATATCCACATGAGAATTGGTAGTTTTTTCTCATTCTAATGAAATTTGAAAGAATTTGCTGAAACTGAAACTTAAATACATTAACAACAGAAGGCAGCAAATTTTTCTGTATCAAACATATATCCAGATTAATATTTAAATATACAAAAAATATCCTTGTGGCATGCCTGTAATAGCAATTTTAACATGTATAATTCTGCTTATAAATTATAAACTTGGCATATATTAAATTGGAATTAACCATATGTATGAAGCTCTGAGCAACAACTCTGGTTGTTGTTGCTTTGTAGCTTAATTCTACAGAAGATAAGTATTGTAATAATTATTGTGATCATAATCTAATGGCCACTGAAATGAATAGGAGCATTTCAATTATTTTCAATGGCTTTTGGAGCCTGTAGGAATCCTGCAGCTAAGTATGCCTGTGCTCTATTTGATGATACTAGAAATCTGTACAAGTGTTTAAAGGACTAGATTTTAAATGTATGGACACAAAAAAAAAGATTAGTGATAGGAGAGCAATCTTTACTGCTAGCACAGTTTCTAATTTTTCAGACAGCTAAATGATTCAAGTGTTTTTGTTTGATATAGTGCACACTTGAAAAAGTGGAATAATTGAACACAGATAAAAAGGTAATAACATTGGAATCTACATATTTCTAAAATTCATAATTTTGCTTGTTACTTAAAACTACATGAAGAAAAACAAAGCAATGGACAAGTCAGGTACACTATTGAAGATCTAAATTTGTAAAGCTTTTCACTGATTCTATGATCTTTTAAAACCATAATTGCGGCAGGTCTCATTTCAGGAAAAAAATTAATATATACGTATATATACACACACATATATATATAATATAACAGTAAATTTTTCTAGTTTAATTATACTGTTCTTCCAGGAGAGGAAAACAGTCCTCAAATTAAAGCAAATTATTAAACCAAATATAAGGCAACTTTGAATCTAAGGTGGTCCGAGGCACTGCGGCACCACGCTTTGTGTGATCCCTGCATGGACTGCTGTGTGGCTTATGCATCAAGGGACAAAAATTGAGGTGCAGTGGTTAGAAATTGGCTAGCAGCCATTTAAAAGGACCTAACTAAATAATCAGAAGTTGAAGGAAATGGAGCAGTACCTTCTTATCCTCTTCCACTGTTTTCCTCTGCTTTTGTTTATGTGCATGTTACTACTGTGCGGGTTTGACATGAATAATTCATGAAAGGTGATCTGGATACCAATGTATTTGTATTGCAAGCAATCATATAAAAATATGAATGAATTTCTACAGCTGTTATCTATGCCTTCTGTCTGTATAATCAAATTCCATAATCAGATAAAAATTGGAACAATTATGTAAAACATGTTGAGAAAAATGAGGGTAAAAGTGAAAAAAAATTTCAGTAGCAACAGAGCATCTGAGGTAGGATTAAAAAAGTAGCTGTCAAACCACTCACAGTTAACTATTGTAGAGCCTTGTAAATATTTTGTCAACTTTAAGACAGCACTGAAACACAGCATGTAGAAGCTGAAAAAATTAACTTCCTCTCTAGAACTGCAAAAGCAAAAATTTTCAGCTTTAAGGGCAGAGGGAGCAATTCAGATTAACACAAAATGTGGTTCCTCACTAGAGTTTAGAGTATCATTGCCAACAGTTAGCAGAAACTGTCTTGTTGGTTCTTCCTTTCATGAAAAATATCAGTTCCATCCCTGACTGGTCTGTTGAAATTTTGGAACAGTTTTAAATTCACAACTGAACAGAAAAGAAGGACTGATACAGCCTGGGTCTAAACAGACACTGTAGCCACCATGGTAACATCTGAGCACCTTTTCTTCATAGTTTTCTATTATGTGTAGAGCAGAAATCTGCCACTGCTGCCTTTGTAATACATCTGAAGAAGTATCCCTACAGAAGAGCAGAACATTTTCCATATGGTATTGAATCAGTTAGGCTACTTCTGCATACCAGAAGTTATTATAGATGGTATAACAGCTGAACTGAATACAAATTCAGAACAAAAGCTTAATATTTTCATGAATTCTTTTAATGTCAGTTTTATTCAAATACTAAATTCAAAACTGTAGATTTGAAAAAGTCTTCAAGGTACATCTTTAAAATGTGTATTGAAAAGCCTTGAACACTGTCAGAATAGTATTGGCTCCATGCAATAAGACTTTCTTTCACATGTTAAAAAATGAAATTAATTTTAAGTTGGGAGAATGCAGTCCACGAACAAAGTTACTACTGAGTGCCTTGTGAACATCCAGCATGAACTCCAGAAATCCTGTCTAGCTGGTGGAGAGGCATCAGTTCAGTCTCTGAGGGGCTGATAAGGTTGGAGTGAAAGTTGAGACAAGAAATCCCAGATCTTTCCAAGTCCAATGACAAGTGATTGAAGGATGTTTATTGGGAAAGACATATATGCACTGAATGAAACAAGAATTCTCCCATACCAAATAAGTTGTCTTTGATATGACCTTTTGCTGTCTAAGGCAAACATTTTACATGCACCTGTCTTAAGCCAGCAATGTTCTCTTATTAAGTTCTGGGCACTTTTTATGAACATTAGATTTAAATAAATAGCATGATACAGTGGAAAAGTCAAAGAAGCAGAATGCTTCTAATGCTAAGACTTTGCAATATGTCCTAGAGAATTTCCAGATCATCACAGAAGTCGTTCTTCAACATGCTTGGTCTCCTTAGTGTTTGACTCCCTGCCCACTGAATACAAGTGTCTGTAAAAGCTGAAAATCAGCTGTCATAGCTGAGCACAGCTATCCGATTTCATTGCCTAGTCCCAGGTTGGATGTGGACTTTCGTGGCACTTCAATAGTTGTATTGTTTCTAGGCTGCCTTAATCTTCTTCTTGTGTTAGTCAGCTTCTGTGCCTCCTGACTCATGCAGCTCTACTGTTTTCCCAGGTTGCTCTACAACCCGTACCAGATGACTAAGCTCCAGTGGGGCCAGGGGTCTGAGCAAGTGAAAGGTACCTCAGCCGTATGTGATTTCTTTAGACTTAGTTCAGAGAAGACAAGTCTATACATGCAAAAGAAATACTAGAAGCTCCAGGCAGAGCTAAGTACCTGCTGCTTGTTTGGATTGTTCTCCAAAGAAATCTGCACACTATCAGGATGGTTATCCATTGTAAATGGCATCCCAAAAGAGGGCAAACTTCTGCCAAATTGGAAAAATACCTCCTCTACACTCAAGAAGCAACATACTTTCCATGAGGAACTAGGACCAGGTGTTCTACATTAATAGAGAGTACCTTAAGCATCAGGCTATAGCAATGTTTGTACATTATCCCTCTGGCCACAAGAAATATTTGTATAATTTACAGAAACTAGAATGGCTCCAGAAGGTGTGACTGACAGAGACCATGCATAAGTATTCTGGATTCTCAGGGTAGAGTTTTATTTTGGGATTTGGAGCCTTTGATTCCTAAATCTTGTCTTTGGAAAAAAAAAAAACAAAAACAAACCACCCAAAACCAACAAAAAGAAACCCCAAAAAATCCTGAACAATAGAGAAAATTTGATATCACAAGAGAGTGCTCTAACCACTGCACAGCTATTAGTTCCTCTTGGCTTTTCTCTCTGTTCATAAATATCCTTTATAGTGAGGAAAACAACACTTTAAGCTCAAAATGCCTTCTTTTAAAAAAAATTAACTAAATATTTTTATGTGGTGTAATAACAGAAACTTTAACAACTGCAAAGCATTTTGGCTTACCCAGATATCGGAGGTTTTGTGGGTTTTTTTGTTTCAATTTGACAGTATAATAAAAAATCAATTCTTCCTACATTCCCACCTCTGTCTCCAATGGTTAGTGTTGCTAGTAATAAATCTGTTTTCCTTTCATAACTTGATATCTTAACTTTCTAGCCTGGTAACTATCTATCCTGTTCACAGCAGATCACCCTCACTCTCTCCTACACAAGTCACAGGACTGACTACTTAATTAATTAATTAATAATTCCCATCTGACTCATTTCATAACTTCATTAATTTTCTGCTAGCTTAATTAATCCATTTTTCAATGGCTTGTCTACTGATCAGATTAATTGCTGGGCTAATTTTAAGCCATTTTACCTACTGGTCTTATTTTCCTCTATTAAAAATATTCTTAATTCATTTCTTAACCATGTAATTTGTGTAATTCACTCCTAAATGATTTCCTTGCTTCCCTGAGTTTTACCCCACCAAACTGAACTTTAAACTCACTGAAATACAAAAAAAATTAAAGACCATCTATAGCTCTAGGCACACTTTGCAGAATTTCAAAATAGAGAAAAATAGGACAGTAAAGAAACCTTGGGGGGTGAAGAACTTTTTTCTTTGCTGACAATGAAACGAAACTCCTATGATCACTTGGTAGGCTCTGTACAAACACACTTCCTATCACTATCTAACATGGATGCAGATGTGGACTGTATGAACTGAAGTCACAAGCCCTATCCAGGTCTGAGGCTTTAAGTGCACCACTGCTGGTCTAGTTTATCCTCAATACGGAGGTAGGATCAAGTTTTCATAGTTAAATACTGGGAGATCCAGTTTATTTTTAAAACCACAAAGGAAGAAAAATCCATAACATTCCTACAATGTCTGTCTCTGTATTTCAGCAGTGCAGCTTTTTGACATATTTCCTTAGTATCCAACCTACATTTTCTGCAGATTAGGTTAACAACTCGTTTTTTCAGCATTGTTAGTAGAGAAAAAATGATTATCATCCTCTTTCTACTGGCATTTTACATGGCATACTGCTTATCATATCTACATTCAACTGCCTCTTTTCTAAGACTAAGGGAACTCAGAAGCTTTAATCTTCCTTTGCAGGCCATAATTTATAATCTTTTAGCATTCTTTCTTGTTTCCTGTAGATTTTTTTTAGCTTGCTATTATCATTCCTATGTTCTATAAACTTTATTACTTCAGCCAAGGCCTCACCAATGATAAATAAAGCAGAAGAAGTTGTTTCAGAGTGGAAGTTATCCTTTTTGAAAATGCATCATACTACTGTATTTAGTTTGTGATCCAGTATAATCCCCTGAATGTACTATACTGCTGCCTAGCCACTTATTTCACTTTTTTTTGCCCCTTTTTGTGTATCCTTCATCTGTATTTGTGAATGACACGTCAGTGTAGTTCTTCTTACATTTGCCTTTACTGAATTTCATCTAACTGGGTTCAAACCATCTCTTCATCTTATTAAGATAATTTTGAATGTTGATTGTATTCTCCAGATTTCTTGCACTCTGCCCCTGCAGATTTTACAGCCCTCTTCTTCTTTCATGATGCAAGTCATTAATGAAAATACTAATGGAACAAAGACCTCTGTGGGATGCCATGTTCAGTGAACTCACAGTTTGGTGATGAATAATTAAAAAGCATTCTTTGACTGTAGTTTTCAGATGTACACCTACTACATCTAACCCAAATTTCTTAGTTTTCTAATGAGACTATTGCACAGCAGTCATCAATGTTCTAAATTTATTATATCTACAGCTTTTCCCTTTGTCTACTGTGACAGTTATCTTGGTCCAAGGAAGAAAACAGGCTTATTTACAGGATATGTTTTTGACAACTCCAGGTGGTCTGTTTTATATAGCACGTTTTTCTTCAAGCTATTTGCAGACTCATTGCATTTAAATGTTTTCCAATACCTTTCCGACATATTTTCTTAGATTGTTCAGGTTCCCTTCCCATCCCATTACTTGATTCTTAAAAGAAAGATGCTACAAGTTTTCTTCTCTCAATTCTACCTCCCATGTGTTTGCAAAAGATTGGCATTAGTGTTTAAAGCATTGTTTTGGCTAGTTTCTTTAATACTTTAGACTGAAAGCTGCAAAGCCAGCTTTCACTTGCACAGAAATATAGACTCAACCTAATTTAGACTGGAAGTGGTCTCCGGAAGTCATCCTGTCCAAATCCCCATTCAGGGCAGTTCCAGATAGTTTGGATCTTGTTTATGGCCTTGTCTGGTTGAGTTTTGATTATTAGCTTGACCTGTTCTGATTTGGGACTATCCTCATACTGACAAATTTTTTCCTAAAATCTGATGGAGTTTCCCATATTGGAAGATGTATCCATTGCCTCTCACCCTGTTCTACACTTCTGAGAAGAGTCTGACTCCATCTTTTCTACAGTCTCCCATGAGGTAATTGCAGATAGCAATATGGTCTCCTCTGTCCTTCCTCTTCTCCAGGCTGAACTGGCCCAGCTCTTTCAGCCTCTCACTGCATGTCACGTGCTTCTGTCATTTGATCATCTCAGTGATCATCACTGAACTCACCCACTATGTCAAAACCTTTCTTGTAGTGGTGTGTCCCAAGCTGGGAAGCCCTCCAGATGTGGTGCCACAGTGCTGAGGGGAGGGGAATAATCACTTTCCTCGAACAGATGGTTGCTATCTTGTTAAGACAAACCAGGATGTCATTGATCTTTTTTTGAAGGGCACATTGCTCCATTTCTACCTTGATCTTCTTCTTCCCACTAGTAATATTTAGTTACCTCGATAAAGAGGATCTTTTAGCAATTTTTTTCCCCCACAGTCCTTCATTAATATTATTCAGTAAGAAGTGGCTGATTATGTTTCATTAATATTATTTAGAAAGGAGACATAATCAACCACTCTATCTACCAATGACCATTACAGCCCCACTCTCAAAATCCTCTTCTGGTTCAAAAATCCATAAATAGTAGACTTTGGTGCCCTAAAGACCAGAACCCAGAAGAGGCAAGCTTCAGGGAGAGGAATTCACTTGGCTGTTAAGATATAGTTCAAGTGTTCTTCATGCCTCGGTCCTAAGCATCATGGCATGGGGAACCCTAATGACTCTGGCTGGTGAGTTCCAAGCTCTTTAGACTTCTCCTTGCTTAATTGACTTTTTTTCTCCTAACAACTGATTGCATCACTTGTTGACTTCTAATTTAATAAGTATATAATTAATTGTTTTATTAATCCATTTCCTAATTAGCTTGCCAATGGATCTTGTCACTTGCTGAAGAGTCATCTGTATTGTGTAGCTTATCACAATCTTTATTCTTGATTTTCCACTAGTAGGGAGCTGTTATGTATCTCTTCTTCTAAGTATCTCCTATTTTCAGCAGACCTATTTTATTTTCCCTTTTTTCTTTCCCTTTTTTTTTTTTTTCAGTCCTGTAAATGTAACTTCCACCTCTGTACTCTTCTCCCGGGTAAGATTTGCTAAAATACAGTCCATTACCATTTTCTTCTCATATACCCTTTTTTCAGTATCATCATGGCCTGATTAGCACTCCTGTATTTCACATCTCTGTGTCGAACAAAAGCATTGTGTAGGACTGACTCCCACTGAACAAGATGGACTCCTTTCTTTTTCAGTATTGTGTGCTCCTTAACAGGATCTTTCAAACAACTTCCTCCTTATTCTGTACATTTCTAGGCCTGTTAACGCTGAACCACATTTTACTGCTCAGGCACTATCACTGAAAACAAACTATTCTCACTTCAAGTGGACTTTGCTGTTTTGCTTTTGTTAGACGTGAAAATAAACTCAGTAGGACTGCTCTAGAGGTGTGGTCACTATAAATAAGGATGACAGAATCTTGAACTGTTAATGACAATAAACGCTTTAGTATGCAGATTAGCACCACAACAACACTTTGATTTAAAGACAGATTTGTGTGCAAGAAGCCCAAAACTGTTGGATATCTATTCTCTGATGTGACAGGTTATGCCTTGGTATGTTGAAATCTCTGTTTCTGCTGAGTGCTATCCTTTCTTATTTACTTACTTCCTTTCAACTGCCTGGAAGCTTCCAATCTGCATTCTTTTGTTTTAATGTTAGGTCACTCGAGTCACAGGTTATCTTTTTCTTCTATCTTTGCATAGCAGTAATACCAAGAAATTTTGGAACGTGACTTGATTTCTAGGTGTTGTGCAATGCAAGATGTAAGTAAGAATGACTGCTTTGCTCCTTTCTCTCATGGAGTTTGAAAGATGTGCATTCTGCATCATATGTTATAACAAATAAATAGACTTTGGAAATGCATCCAGCAAGGCAACAAAAAATATTTTTGCATATTTTCAGAGAAGGATGTCAGACCTCAGGCTCTTTTCCATGGGCATTTTTAGATTACTTTGATTTAATTAACTTCAAGAAATCTAAGTTCTGCCTTTGCTAAAATGATGTCTTGCAGAATTTGACATTTATATTACATAATGTTTTATATTTAATATAAAGATAGCCACAGAAGGTCCCAAAATAATGGAATTACTTCTCCTTAAATGTAATTCGTTTTCTAGAGTAAGTAATTATCAATGTTTTTCTTCTAGCCCTGTAATAAAAAATTACATGTGCCTCATTTCCTCTCCTATTAAATGTCTAAATGAATGGACAGCTCTCTGATTTTATCAAGCAGAATATATTTCAACTGCCTTCTGTGGAAAATACTTGAGTTCTTTTACTGACTGCCAGGTCTCAGGCAGTCCTTTTCAGTCTATATTTCCATTCTGATCCTGTAATGAGTTACTACTGGGCAGATATCATGTGCAGCCCATACATTTGATTTGCAGGATCAAAGCTTAATGAGAGATAGGTGGGAATGATTCTTCTGTCTCAGAGAAATTGCCAGTATTCCTCATGTTCCTCACATGCCTTTTTCAGTAGATCATCTGAAATTGTTAGGGAGGAATAAAAAGAAGAGAAAGATCAGAACAGATAAAATGACAGTGGCAAAGGCGGTCTACTGGGGTCTGACAGCACACATTCAAATCATGAATTGCTATGAAATGAAGAGAAAATACAGACAAAGAACACCACACACCACCACCAACAAAAACCCCCAAAACCAGACACAACCCTAAAGCTAACCCTTCCACTCCCCTTAATTTCTTCACAATTTCCTATGAAAAGACCAGTTCATTGCAGAAGAACTTAGACATTTAATCCTATTTTACGTTATCTACAGATTAATGACTAGAACTTCCATAATGATTTTAAGTAGCACATTGCATAAACACGAGAACAGAACAAGAAGAAATTACAAATGTTTTATATTAATAATTATTTACAACAACTTGGGGGTTTTTTTGTAATCAGAGACAGATGTCTGAGCTAGCTTAACTCCACAGGTCTGAATTCTATGGAGCAGCTGAACTGAGGCACAGTTGAATTTCTTCTTTCAAAGTTCTGTAACAGTTTCTGTATTTTCATGTCAAAACAGAGAAGGGAAACTACAAATAATAGTTGCTGGGTTTCTTTTGTCATAAAAAGTAATGGTTGCAACATATATATGAACATGAAAGTTTGCTGAGCTACTTTGATCTAATTACTGTTGAGACTGAAGTGTGCAGCTGGCAAGGGTTATAAAGTAATGGTAATTACTGTGCAAGGCAGTTCTGTTTATGAAGAATCATTCAGATTACTTTAAGAACACAGACATACCAAAAGATACAGAGCAAAAAGATTTGGATAGATTGGAGAGATTAAAACATAGACAAAAGCTTAAGAAAAACTCAAGATAATCATAGGAGATTTAAAAAAAACCCCATCCTTACAAAGCTGAATGGCCATATATGATAGGATGACCTTAAATTAGAAATTATAATAACCATTATTATTACAGAGGAATCTAGAAGCTTCGGCCACCCTGGTTACTGACAATGATATTCTCCTCTTCTAATGTTTGCCATCTAATCTAAGGCTAGCTCTAGGTGTAGACACCTTCCCTCAACCCCATAAGCCAACGGAGAGACACAGCAATCTCCAGAGTTTGATTCCCTCTACCTGTCTTCAAACTGAACCTTAGGATGAGCTGAAGGTAGTGAGCTTAGAATAGATGCTTATATTTTAGGCAGATAAAATTAAGAAAGAAAAGAATAGAATAGAATAGAATAGAATAGAATAGAATAGAATAGAATAGAATAGAATAGTTCATTTGGAAGGGACTTACAATGATCATCTAGTCCAACTGCCAGACCAGTTCAGGGCTGACCAAAAGTTAAAGCATGTTATTAAGGGCATTGCCCAAATGCCTCTTAAACACTGACAGGCTTGGGGCATTGATCACCTCTCTAGGAAGCCTATTCCAGCATTTGACTACCCTCTCAGTAAACAAATGCTTCCTAATGTCCAGTCTGAACCTCCTCTGGTGCAGCTTTGAACCATTCCCACGCATCCTATCACATGGCTTCATGAAAGGCAGGTCCTGCCTGACCAACCTGATCTCCTTCTATGACCAGGTGACCCGCCTAGTAGATGAGGGCAAGGCTGTGGATGTTGTCTACCTGGACTTTAGTAAGGCCTTTGACACGGTCTCCCATGGTATTCTCCTGGAGAAGCTGGCAGCTCACGGCTTGGATGGGCATACACTTTTCTGGGTAAGAAACTGGCTGGATGGCTGAGCCCAAAGAGTGGTGGTGAATGGAGTGAAGTCCAGTTGGCGGCCGGTCACGAGCGGTGTTCCCCAGGACTCAGTTCTGGGGCTGGTTTTGTTCAACGTCTTCATCAATGATCTGGATGAGGGGATTGAGTGCACCCTCAGCAAGTTTGAAGATGATACCAAGCTGGGCGGGAGTGTCGATTTGCTCGAGGGAAGGAAGGCCCTGCAGAGGGATCTGGATAGGCTGGATCGATGGGCCGAGGCCAACTGTATGAGGTTCAACAAGGCCAAGTGCCGGGTCCTGCACTTTGGTCACAACAACCCCATGCAATGCTACAGGCTTGGGGAAGAGTGGCTGGAAAGCTGCCCGGCGGAAAAGGACCTGGGGGTGCTGGTTGACAGCTGGCTGAACATGAGCCGGCAGTGTGCCCAGGTGGCCAAGAAGGCCAACAGCATCCTGGCTTGTATCAGGAATAGTGTGACCAGCAGGAGTAGGGAAGTGATCGTGCCCCTGTACTCGGCACTGGTGAGGCCGCACCTCGAGTACTGTGTTCAGTTTTGGGCCCCTCAGTACAAGAAAGACGTTGAGGTGCTGGAGCGTGTCCAGAGAAGGGCAACGAAGCTGGTGAAGGGTCTAGAAAACAAGTCTGATGAGGAGCGGCTGAGAGAACTGGGGCTGTTTAGCTTGGAGAAGAGGAGGCTGAGGGGAGACCTTATCGCTCTCTACAACTACCTGAAAGGAGGTTGTAGTGAAGCAGGTGTTGGACTCTTCTCCCAAGAAACTAGTGATAGGACGAGAGGAAATGGCCTCAAGTTGCGTCAGGGGAGGTTTAGACTGGACATCAGGAAGAATTCCTTTACCGAAAGAGTGGTTAGGCATTGGAACAGGCTCCCCAGAGAGGTGGTGGAGTCGTCATCCCTGGGGGCGTTCAAAAAAGGTATAGACGTGGCACTCCAGGGCCTAGTTTAGGAGTCATGGTGGTGTTAGTTGATGGTCTTGATGATCTTAGAGGTCTTTTCCAACCTTAATGATTCTATGATTCTATGGATCCCAGGGAGAAGAGATCAGCACCACCCACTCCACTTCCCCTCCTCCGGAAGCTGTAGAGAGCAATGAGGTTGCGCCTCAGCCTTCTTTTCTCCAAACTAGACAAACCCAAAGTCCTTCACAGGACATGCCTTCCAGATCTTTCACCAGCTGTGTTGCCCTCCTCTGGACATATGCAAGGACCTGAACATCCTTCTTAAATTGTGGGGCCGTTATGGAAGGACTGAGGGTGCACCTCACTCATAAGAGAGAAGCAAAATATACTTTATTGATATAAAGTAGTGAGTTAACAAGGTTCTGTAGTAAATGTGACAGTGGTTTAACAATATTCGATGGCAAGGTACACTTGATTATTTACTGTGTAGAGGACAGGACAAAAACTGCCAGGGAGACCTTCCCATTGAGTCATGAGGTTCAGAAAGGACCCCCTTGCTTTCTAAACTCCTTCTCGGAGAGGAGTCTAGGGGCGGCTAGATCCAAACCTAGTTCCAGACTTGGTCAATGGTTTATGTCTAAAGGATTATATATATTCAATCAGTCCTTTATATCACTTAGCTAAGATTTCAAAGTTTGGCATGCTATTAGTCACTTACCGAGGATCTGTTACGGCAATCAATCTCTCAACCTTGAGGAGTAACCTTGAGAGGCGTCCCTACTCAAGGGGGGATCCTGGCGTGCAGCCAGCTGCCATGCAGGAGAGCTCCAAGGGCTCTTGGGCTGTTCACTATTTATGGGTGGGTAAGATGACTGAGTCATAGTCACATTTGCGTACCGACTCCAGATCCCAGCCAATTCACTGTGGTTAGGTGGGCGCACTGCACAATAACCCTTGACTATTGTGTTGGTATGTGTCTCCCGAATCCACTTCGAAATGGTGCAGCCATCACAACCAGCCACATCCATTACCACTGCCACTGGTGGTTATGGCTGGAGCAGGGTTACGGGAGATAAGGGTCAGGTTCGGGGCGGGGTGGAGGGGAGAAGCACACCATCACAGGGGCCCAGAACTGCAGACAGTATTCAAGGTAAGGTCGCACCAATCCTGAATACAGCAGGACAATCACCTCTTTTGACCAGCTGGTTATACTGTGTTTGATGCCCCTCAGGATGCCGTTTGCCCTCTTGGTTGCTGGGGCACACTGCTGACTCATATTGAGCCTGCTGTCAACCAGCACCCCCAGATCCCTTTCTGCAGGGCTGCTCTCCAGCCACTCCTGTCTCAATCTATACTTGTGCCCGGTGTTACTCCATCCTGGGTGCAGAATCTGGCATTTGTTCTTATTAAATTTCATGCCACTGGTGATTGCCCAATGCTCCCATCTATCTAGATCCCTCTGCAGGGTGCCTTGTCCGAAGAAGAATCCCACTCCACTATAATATATGAACAGAGGGACCATCTTACCCTTATGGTTTTGTAATCTAAATGAACAAGATAAATAACAAATGAAAGTGGAAGGGAATGTTATCCTCCCTGCATGCACATTAGCAACTGATTGATAATGAGAATTCTGCCGTGCTGTGGCAGGTGTTGTTATGAGTCCTGTGTAACCTCTCAGTAGAGCCACTGATGTTGAGACTGGTGAGAGATTTTAAACTTATGTCTTCTCCATCTCAAAACACAAATATCTGAAGAATATTTTATTGTCATACTAGCATTATTAAAAAAATATAAATTTACTGTGTGAAAGAGAATGCTGTGAGCTAAACAAAGTTGTTAAGTTGATGACTTTGGAAGGTTTGTTTTGCCATTTCATGTCAATAATATTCAGAAGGGCTTCTCTGAGGGAAAAATACCTAGATATACTACTTTTAATCATCACTTTACGAAGGGAATTAATTAAATAGGTGGCTGTAGTCAATGTCATTATCTACATGCAAGCATGGGGTCATAATAACACCTCAGAGAGGAAAAGATGTTGTTAAGATGTGTATAATGCAGCTCAGGGTGGAGATCTTTACTGTGTTATATTCTACCTGACTCCCTACCTAACAGATACTTTCAAGGGCTAAGGTAGAAACAGGCAAAGTAACCGTAGGGCCTTGTGTTATCAGTACTTTCCTGCTGGATAATTTAAAGCTGTCCTGGTTTATGTCTGTGTGTCACTACTGTGCCTGCAGAGCAGAATACCCTAAACAGGTATGCGACTGATGCCATGTTACAATGTGGTCCTCTGGCCAGGAGTCAGGTAGTATAAATCAGCATAGCTTGACTGATTTAAAGACTTGTATAGCATTGAATATGGTATTAAGTGAAATTAAATTACCAAGCCTAAAGGCTAAACCCATTATGCCTTAGTACAGACCACATTAGAGCTGAGTGCATATAATGAGTAGGTATGTGAACATTTTTTCCAGGATGGTGTCTAGAAAGGGCTACTTGCAAAGAGACCAAGCAGTGATTTCTGTGGCTGAGAGACAGATAGCAGCTAAATGATACAGCATGTTACAAGAAACATACAGCTGTTCAAACTGTGCTATATGAAATTAACTCCTTCCTAAAGGCAGGATATGAGACTAAAATTTCTGATGACTTTATATAATTTCAGGGCAGGATGGTTCAAGTATTACCCTTCAGAATGACTAAGAACCACCATTGCTATTCTTCCTGTGGATTCTTGCATTAAGGGCTTTTTTTCAGGCTAATGGAGAGGTTCGGATCGTTGGAAACTTGCCTCAGCTGCATATGGTTTTTTATGTGTCTTAGAGCACAGAGTCTCAGAGCTTACAGGCTGTTAGTAAACAGGCTATTTCTTAAAGTCAGTTTATCTAGTCAGTACAAATGCCTCTCATGGCATGGTAGTGCTGCATATTTACAAGATCTTGATATTTTTGCTGAGTTATTGACATTTACACACTTATAAGCTTTTATAACCACCTCTCCTGTAAAGAAATAGATGATTATTAAAAAAAAAATCGTACATATTAATATCTATTAACTCAAACCCAACATTTGTTATTATAAATTGTTTATTTAGTATCAGCGAAAGTGTAATGCTGTCTTTAAGACATATACTTCCCCAAATAGTCTTCCTGATTTCTTTAATCTCCTCTGTCAACTATTAATATAATGGTTATCAGTGCAGAATGGGCTTTCCGTAAGACTTGTATAAAACTGGTATTTGCCCATGCAACTGCAAAGGGGCTGGGGAGTGCACAAACTGTCTATACTCTCCAATATGCTTGTCAGACTTTTTGGTGAGCTAAAGAGAAACGTGCTTGCATAGACAGAGTGTAGTGTGGAAACAGTCTTGACTAGCAGGAATTTTTATTTAATTTATTGTATTGCCAATTAACAGAAAATTCTGATCACTAATTCAGATATTGAGAAAAAGAAAACATAAAAAGTCAAACATTTAAGTAAAAATCTTTCCTTTCCATTCCCAATGCTCAGCTTCAACCGGACACTTATCTCAGTCTCAACTTCCCTTGTTTTCACTCACTTCATCCCAGTTCCTCGAGAGGCACAGGAGGTTGGAGTCACAGGCATATTGGCTTCCTTCTGCCACTGTGTCTTTCTTCTTTTCATCCAGTGACCCATGCATCTTAGTATCTTAACGTCCCTGCCCCAGCGTGGGTCACCCATGACTGCAGTCCCTCAGGGGTGGCCCTGTCTGTGGGTCACCTGTGAGCTGGAAGTGGCTGTGACCAGCACCCAGCAATTCATGGCCTTCCCCACACAGGTCAACACTGCAGCCCCCTTTGGCTTAAACCCTGCCATTTATGCCCAATACAATGGAGTTCATCCGCTTTATATTTGGAGCCCTTCAACCTGGCTGTCAGAAATTAGGAAGGTTTATTTGGCAAAAGATAAATCTCTGCTGGGTCTCCTCTCTAAGACAGTCTCTCAGGGTCTGTTGTGCTACTCCTATAAGCAGAATAGGAGATAAAATGGATCTTCGTCTGTCCAAAAGTGGCAACTCCTGTGTAGAACTAAAAATCATGATGTGATTCTCCAGCTCTTTTTAAAAAAAAAAAAATGTTACTTGGCTATACACTCACATTTTTTCCTGCCTAGTTCTTTAAGATCGTTTTTCTCCTTATGTTCCCTGAGTATTTTCTATACTGCATCTTTCTTGAAATTCCATAAACTCCTTATTGTTACACACTTGTAGAGAAACAATAGTAAACAATGGACCTGATTTGAGTAGAAAGAGTTCAGCTGGATTCAAGAGAATTGCTTTCAATCATATTGGAGCCATAGAAAGTATGTTTCTCAAGAACGGAGTTTGAAAAATATGTTTGTGGAATGGAACATGGAACAGAAGATGATTAAGGAATCTTCTTTAGGCATTTCGCTAAAATAATTTCAGTGTATTAAAGTTAGGCCAAGTACTCAGACATTGGTTTTGGTGAACATCTATAGCTACAGACATACTCTAAAACAGATCCAGTTTCTGATGGAGAAAACATTTTCATTTAACTCTTTTTAACACAGCAAGTGTCTTCCATGAGGAAGAAATAACAAGAGGGTGATATAAGAATCTAAAATGCTATTCAGATTAATGACAAGACTGTGGTAAAAGTAAACCCACCAAATACTGGAAAAGCAAATTTCCAAAGTGTGTATGACATGCCTGTTACACCAGTGAACAAGATCTAATACATGCACCAATCTCATTAAACTGTCTAGATTTATATCAATTTCAAATCATGACCTCAATAATGAGATGTTCTAATGCAAATTGAAAATTTGTTCTAAACCTAAAATAAATATAAGATTTATATCCTTTGTAAAAGTTCATTCTGTTCACAGGGGGTTGTAAGCTACCCAGCTGTAGTGCATAATTGTGTTCCTGGGGTTTTCAGATCCCAGAAGAATAAATATGTATTTTAATCAATTATAGACCAGTGCACAAAGTAAATACTAATATCAAAAAGACAAATACCAGTAGAAATCCAAATATGATTTCCCATCGATATCATAGCTGATTTTGTCTAAGATATAATTCACGTTAAATTATAAAGTTGCTAATTAATCAAAAACTTTTTTTCTTATGTCCTGATATTAGAAAGTAATTTCCAGCATTTTGTGGATTTATTCATAGTTAATTTTATAACATTAAAATTTGCCTCCAGTATGTGAGGGGAAAAATCAGAGAACTAGAGGAAAGATGACAATTTTCTCTCCTTTTTATTAAGACAGCAAAAATGACTGTTTGGAAGAATAACAAATACTTCTGAAATTAAAACAGTTTTTCACAGTTGTTTATTTAGTATGTATGTACTATGTACATTTAGTTTTGTAGGCAAACAAAGCTATTCACTATTTCTCTTGCTCACTCTTGTTCTCTCACCCCACATCTTACGCTTTTCCTGCAAATATAAAACCCGAGGAATAATTGTTTAATGACAAGCTCCTACTCACTTTAATGGGATCAATGCCTGGTGCATTGCGCCTTTCCTGATAGCTGTGTTTCAAGGCATAAATAGATCCTCTGAGTCCAGTAGATCAACATTGGAAGAGCTTCTCCTTGCCGATGAAGAGAAAGATTGTATTATCTCCAATATATTTTATCTCTATACCTTCCTTTAAGACAATGAACTCTCATTCAGAGCAATGGCAGGTAGGGCTTGAGCTAGTGTGGAAACTTATTGTTCTTTTATTAAGACAACTGTAGGCAGTTGTCTTAAGATCTCATGTGCTCTTTATGTATTGAAAGAGAAAAAAAACTGATTAAGAGCTAAAGACTGATAAATTCTTGTGCATCAATAGGAGGAAGTGAGGAAGAGGTAAAATGCTTGTTTACTGGAAGTTGTAGTGGGTTAGACCCAGCTGGCACCCAAGCACCCACCCAGCTGCTCACCCACCCCCACCCCAACAGGATGGGGGAGAGAATAGGAAGAATGAGGGTGAGAAAATTCATGGGTCAAGATAAAAGACAGGGAAATCACTTACCAAGTACTATACTGTGGTGAGTAAAACAGACTTGACTTAGGGAATTTAACTTAATACATTGCCAGTTAGCATAAATATTTAATTACTGATTTGGGTATTGGGAAGCAAACAAACTAAAAAGACAAACGTTTAAATGACTTAAGTAAAAACACCTTTCCTCCCCCTTTCCTGCCCTCAACTTCACTCCAGACACCTCTCCTTCTCTCTTGTTATCATTGCAGGTTATAGTCAGTCCCTTCAGAGAGGCAACAGTGGTGCAGAAGTTTGGGGTCAGCAGTTTCTCTCTGCTGCTCCTTCCTTCTCACTCTTTTCCTATGCTCTGGTGTTGGTCCTCCATGGGCCACAGTCCTTGCTGGGAAGTACCTGCTCCAGTGTTGGCTTATACACAGGCTGCAGTCCCTTCAGGGGGTGCCTGCTCCACCTCCAAGGAGCACCTCTTTCTCCTCTGACCTTGGTGTTCCCTCTGTTGCTTCTCACTCTTATTGTTCTCTCCTCCTCCCACCATGGTGTTTTCCTCCATTTCTTAAATATATTTTCCCAGAGGCACCACCAGCTTTGCTGATAGGCTCAGATGTGTCCTGTCGTGAGTCCATTGCAGAGCCAGCTGGAACTGGCTGTATCTGGCATGGGGCAGCCCCTGGTTTCTTCTCACAGAGGCCACCGCTGCAGCCCCCATTACCAAAACATTGTCATGGACACCTAATACAGAAGTTTATAAAAAATGTGCAGTTAGAAAGATGTGGTCTTATGATTTGCAAATCAGGAGATTTGACTAGTGTTTTTATGCAAAAAAACTGCTCTGTAAATTGAAGCAAAAAATGATGCCTTATGTGGCAAATAATGTTGGATGAGTAAGGAAAGGAAACAAAGTTGTATGAGGACTGCTGGACCATCAACAAAAACTTCTAAGTGAAAGATGGATGGTTCACATAAATAAGATGGAGAAATAAAACTTATTTGATTTTGTAGAGCATTTACTGTAGTGTTAAGATGTTCTATCACTTCATACATCCGAGGAGATAGGAGAGGAAGAATCGGAAACCAGATTAATTACTTTCAAACTGAGAAAGAGGCATTAATTATTTCTGGATGGTCAACCATCTACTCGAATCTGGATCATTGCCAAATATAGAATAAATTGGGATGTATATTTAGAACCAGATAAAGGATTTTGAATATTGCCATTTCTTAAATCCACTTTTTATAGCTCTGAATAGGATACATCTTTCCACTACTGTGAGTTACTTATTCTTATTATTTATTACATTGACATTTTATTGCAATTTTTTAAGCAAAATTTGGACATCAGTTACATATAATATACCAACATAATTCCAGGTTATATGTACAAGTTTTATTTATGCACACTTTATAGTGCATTATATTTTTTTTCATGGTTAGTCAAGCCCACTCTATATAATCTTTCTCATCTCTAATCCCATTTTTGTGGCCCCACTGTCAGTGCAAATCTGGGGACATGAAATTTGGCCCTTCTGACTTTCAATTGCTTCACCAGGGCTAGAATTCTACCCCTCACTTCTATTACAAACAGGGTTAAAAAGCATGGAAAGTTTAAGTTTTAAAAAGACTGACCTGAAATGTTATCTCTACAAAAATTCCAATTAAGTGAATATATGGTGGTCTTAAGTTTATTACACCTTTAACTGTGGGTTTGGGGGAATTCTGTGAAATATGTGAGAAAGAAAGCTTCTAAATAACAAAATGTTGACACATCTTTGTTTCCCACTCATGCATTTTGATTCTTCCTAGGAAGTTCCATCTCCCCAGATCATTACCTTCAAGTATTGTTATCTGCTCAAAGGACTCTATCTCACCAGGAACCATAAGAAAAATGATAAATTAAAGTTTTGTAGTATCAGTTTGCTTCCTGGATAAAAGCTTGGTGAACAAAGGGTAGTGCTACAAAGTAGGTAGAAACGAGCATTCTGAGTACGTGAGTGGGTTGTCTAAGGTAAATGAAGCATTATGCTGAAATTCAATAGCACAGAGGTAGGTCAATGACCTACCATCACAGACAGTGTGTAACAGAGGAAATAGATATTTTTAAATGAAATAATTTGATTAGTGAAGCAGTAACCTGTAGATAAATGAGGTACAAGAAGGCTTTATGGGACTTTTCAATTTGCAAATATTCTTCATTACAAAGCCATCTTGCTACTCAATAATAAAAACAAAATTGTAAGAGCAAAATCTATTTTTCATTTTCCTACTACTTGTTCTTTATTTTATTTTATTTTTTGCATGTGAGTATAGTGTTTGTGAAAGTATGGAGCCAGGTGCATAGTTTTATAGGATTCAACGTGTAGAACTATACGGAAACTTCACTACAAAGCTCTGAACAAAAACATATAATCTAACCCACAGTAGGGCCTCCCTTCCAATCATCGTTCACGTTCACTGCAGTGCAAATGCTAACATGCACTTCAGGCACACATGCAGTACCGAGATTTGACTCACTCCACACTTCCATTGACTGATATTGATCCAAAACTCAGTGAAATCCGTGGGAAGAGTTGCACTTACTTTAAGGGACATTTGGTCAGCTCCTGAGCTGCTGACTGCTGCCTTCCAAGCAAGAAGGCTGTTTGGTGCTGATGGCAGCCCATCAGTTAGGATTGTTTCCTGTGCATCTAAAGAGGAGGGTATGTTCCACAGTGTCCTGGATTGAAATGTGTGTGATTGGGCCAGAGAAGGGGTGCAATCTAGCTGGAGCATGTAAGGCATAAAATGTCTCTCTTCCCTCACACCAGCTAGAACGCATAGTGGTAAAGCACCACTGGTGACAGATTTCAGTCCAGCTACAAGTGCATTTTGCCCCTTCTACACTTTTTTTGGGCCCTGGGACAATGCCCCTGCTCACATGTCTGAAGCTTGCTACATTTTATTTGGGGTACCACCCAGACTCCATAATTTCTGTGTGCCATGCCAAATACTGTGCAGTTTGGGCACCCAAGAACTGTACTTGCCATTATCCCTTTACCCTCCTGAACTACCTTGTTCTAGTTGCTGTTCAAGACAAGACAGTGCATCAGTCTGGGATCCTGTGGATTGCAATTACTTGTGTTCCTAAGACTCTGCATGGAATGGTGAATCTTTGCATCCTAGTCCTCAGAGAACCAAAGCCCATCCCCACAAAACCATGTAGATGTCCCACTCACGTTGGTGTTGGCGGAGTGTAGGCACTAATGCATTTTTGTGGACCAAGCCATAAACTGATATGAACATTTCATATTTCACTGAAATCAGAAAACAGCACCTGAAGAACTTAATTCTAATAAATGTTTCATGGAAATTTCATCCTCCTTGTGACACCAAGGTGCTAAGGAGAGGAAACTAATCTTCTATAGATGTTCCACCCTGAAATGCCAGCAGCCTTAAACCTGGATTCTTTTCAGTGAGGTGGGAGCAATTACTGCAAAATATTATGTATGTGCTGTACAGATTTTCAGTAAAAAACACATAAAGAGTAAATTGTAAAACCAGAAAATATTACAATGAAATCACTTAAGTAAGTTGATTCAGATAAAATGTTTTGTTACCATCTAGGATCTTCCCATTAGGTCTTTCCCTCCCATTGCTCTCAACCCTGTCCAATTTTGAGTCTGCTGAGAGTGATTTCAGGCTCTTTGCTTCATTTCAAACTTCAGCTTCAGAGGTGTTCTCTACAGTGGGTTTCATAGAGATCTGAATCAGGCTTTTATTTGTACAAGCAATCTCTTGAAAAAATAGCTTAACCATTTAAAAATGTAGTGGAAACAAAAGGATACAGCTAAAGCAAGGTTCTATCTGATTGTTCCCTAAGGGTTAATGGATGTTCAGAACTGGTGAAAGGAGAAAAAAAACCAAGCCCTAGTTTCCCCAGTCTTTTAAGTAGGACACTTCTCTGTTATATGGCAAAATTATTAACCTATTAGGGTCTCTGTTGATGTGGATACTAATCTTCTGGTTGTACTAATGCTGCTTTAGTAATAGGGCTTGAGTCTTGAGTTGGTAGAAAAATGCCAATTATTTTCTAAGGGACTTAAACAATTGAATTTTGGGGAATTTTTAAAATTTTTTTTCTCTTCCTCAAAATAGCTAAATAAAAAAGCTGGAAGTTTCTGATTAAAAAAAACCCCCACACTTACTTTTTAAAAATAATCTTGGGTTTAAAAGAAAACTAATATGTATTATTTATTAGCCATTTTAATTTAAAAAATATATAAGTAAGAAGTTTTTCAATTAACTATTCTTGACTTTCTTCTACAGTGTTCCATGTTACACACAATGAAGAATGGGAAGGCTATGATTTTACAGAGTCTTTGACGTATGTGTCTTTGGAAGAGGGGAAATTATATGCTCATCCCTCTCTCCTACCCCTTTAATGCCTTAAAGTGTTATCCACCTGAGCTCAGGGAGAGCCAATCTGCTGACCCTCCTGCAAGCTACAAAAAGGTAGCCTGCATCTTGCCCACTGGCTTCCCAATTCTCATTTAAAGTCTGAAGGAGTAGAGCTGTAGTAGACAGACCTAGTAAAAGGTGAGAGTGGGCCCATGAGGTCCATACACAAACACCACACAGAATTTCGCTGAGCAAATTGTTTGAATATTATGTCCAATATGGTTAGAAAAAAATCTCAGCTGTGTTTAATTACTACTGAAGTTGTAGCCTTAGTGTATCTGGAACTGTTCTCTGGCACTGAGGCCAAGTGCTGTGGAGCAGCTGCGCACGTGGTATTAAATTCCCTAATACTAATTCCTACGATGAGCCCACTGAGAACAGTTCCTCGTTCATGCTGACTCCCAAACCCTGCCTGAGATCTTGCTTTGCAAGATTGCTGGTTAAGTTGGGTCAAGCTGTGTCAGGGATCATTCCAGCAGTTTAAGAGTACAGAAGGTCAAACTCCAGTGTCTGGAAACATTCCCTGACATGGTTTAATATAAAAGAACAGACATATCCTATTCGGCTTTGTTAAAATATTTTCTTTCCCCTGTTTAATAAACATTATTAGGTGAAGTATTTACTTTTCATGTTTCTATTAAGTAGCAAAAGGCCATTGAATTAATAGGATTCTTGCAACATTGATTTTAATGTCATTTTGGATAATAAGAATACTATGTGGAAAAATATTGTATAATATTTTTCAGAAAGAGGATGATTGAATATTTGCTACTGTGTTTTATGTAATAAGGATATAATTTTCTGATTAATTCTTAAAATTGTAAAATAAAGTTAATGATGTTTATGATGATATTTTGCAGACTAACAATTTTATACTGTTGTCCTGTGTAAATATCCATATTGCAGCACATAAAAATGAGGTCTTTCAGGTGTAATTTAGGTGAAAGGTGAAAATAATCTCTTTCTGTAAGCAATAACACAGAAGATTAAGGAAGACATTATCAGATTGAGTTCAACTGAAAAAGTAGGTTTCTGTACTGCTGGTAAGTATCTACGATGCCCGTGACTGGTAGGGAGTTCTTTGGGGGTTTTTTTTGAATAATCCACTTAGACACATAAGCATCCTCCTAGACTAACTCCAGTATTGTGCTAGGACTGGGCAATTTGAACAGAAAACCAACTAGAAGTGGACTGAAACACAAGAAGAGAGACCAGCAGTAGCGTCACTTGAAGTGTCTTTTTTATGAAGACAGGAAGCCACTGAGTAAAAAGTAAGTGGGTACAATGATTCAGAGTTCTTGTGGAAGTTAGGCTGGGGGTGATAGAACAGCTCTCCATAGTACAACTTCACAAGGACATCTCACTGCAATTAGCAGTCTGTAACTATGAACGATGGTGCAACACAGAACATGAGAAATAACTATATTCTTTGTAGGTATTTGCTAAAAGTTTACTCAGTATGAGAACTGAAGCTATGAAGTTCTGACGCTAGCACTGTCAAATTAAACTGATATATTTACAAGGATTTGAAACCTGATCCCTGTCTGTGATATTATTACTCTATTTATTTATGTGCTAACATTAACACTGATCACTCAGACTAAGGACATGCAATTGGGTAGGAAAGAAAAGTTTTACAAAGCTATTCTCTTTAGAAGGAATAAACATTCTCTATTCATACTGCAATAGCTCTGCTCAGTGCCTTCTTTTTAAGGGAATAAAAAATTTAACACCTTAGTCATCCTCTCCATTTTTTATTATAAATACATTTGTTTTCAGTGGGAAAATATGATGTTTGTAACAGAGGCAGTCATGATTAATAATATTGTATTCTGCATTTACTTTAATTATTACTTCCAGTCTAAAACTGACTTTCTACAGCTATTACGAGCAAGTACTATCTATCTTTGTTTCCTTGATTATGCTCTCCAAATATCTTTTTATTGTACATCATCTAATTTGGAGTGCTAGCATTAAAAGTGTTCACCTTTAGAAGAGCAGAACTAACCTCTCACATTAAGGGAGCTTGATTTTAGCTAAAGTTTCTGTCTTTTGTAATAAACTACCCAAACAGAACCGGTCAGCTAAAAGGAAGAATAGTGAACAGATGTTATCACTGGAGACCACTGTGCGAGAGTAACTCCCAGGCTGATATTTACCAAATGACTTCAAGTTATTAATACAACCAAATATATAGGAATAGATGTATGGACATTAATCTATTGTGAATAGACTGAGATAAAAATAAAAGTGACTTAAATTGTTGAAAAATTAACTCAGTCTGAGTTAATTTCTTTTCTTGAGTCTTCTTATGTTAATAAGCAAGCCATCTCTTGTTCAGTGTGATCCAACAATTCTGCTCTCTGCACATCTACACTGCTGCAGTACCTGTGGGCCCTAGTGATGGACGTTGGCATTGAAAGTGCTGTTTGCTGCACAGTAAGAGCAAGAAGTGTTCCTATGATATACAGTATTGTAAGTGTATATGTTGCAATGCCTATGAATGTCTGTTGACATTGTAATAGCTGCTAGCAAGCTTTGTAGGAGAAAAAGTTATGGGCTTTAGAAGTTTTATGCTTTAAAAGTTGAATTATTTTAGCATACAGATGCTGAAAAGAGGCATCCAGAACAAGAAGAATGAAAGGAAGTGTTCATAGAAGAGAGTTAGTGTAAAATCAATGAAGTTTTTACCTGCACTGCTTGATTCTGGTTTTAACCACTAGCTACAAAATCAACCTGATTCATGTAACCTGCAGCAGAGAAAAATAAACCTCGAGTTTAATCAAGTCAGACAAAAGACAGGTGACATAATTATGGTTATTAACTGGCCATGTTTGTAATAATGCAGCTGTAGATCAGCAATTACATGGTAAAAGCACTCTTCCTGAGAGATCTGAGTTTCCCTGGTGCTCAACTTTTCTCTTCCTGCTGAGGTTGCTACTCTCAGGTGCTGTTTAGTGTGAAGTTTAGATTAGATGTATCTGTCAAAATCTGCTAGATTAAAAAAAAATCATAGAATTTATGCATATGCATTATTTTCTTTCTGTTGAGTTTATACGTACTGTAGTGAGTATATTTCTTATATACAGTACTTAATTTTCTGAATTTATTTGCTGCCCTCACATACAGAAATTTCAGTAAAATTTTTGACTCAGTACTTTGAAGTACGTGTTTATTTGGGACAAACTGCTTGAACTCCTCTTGGTCCACAGGTTACAATTGTTGTAATGCTAATGGAGCTGATGAAAATGGGAGTAATGCTGCTTTCCAATACAATTCTGGCTTGTTAGTACCTGTTATAATACAGAGTGCTCTAAAGGCTATTGTAATTTGTGCCTGTCAGGGGCCTACAGGAGCTCTTCTAGCATCTAGAGAACAGTGGAAAGCAGAGCAATTAACACAGCTGCTCTGCACAGGAACTCTAGAAGTGCTGAACTCCTTCACGTAGGGAATTCACACAGTAACCAGTTAGGTCAATTTTAGGATTGTGGTTTTTTTTCCTACCTAAGCCATAGAGCATACTCAGTGCAGATTATAATTTGGCACTAGAGATCCTTTCCCTGAATATTCACAGTCAGGAATTTCTTTCAGTTTACACTAAAGAAAAGAGTTCTGTGTGTGAGTTCGAAGAGATTGTGCTCCAAGCCACCTGCTTCAAATATAAGCTGAACATTTGTAGGTGAAATTAGTCATCCATGGTTTTGTAGTATTCTGGCATTCATATCTTTCAGGGAAGTCTCAGTGCCTAAGAATAGTTGCTAAATTAATAAATTAATCATGTCTTCAGTTAGCTATGACATTACATCATTATGAATTTGTGAATTTGGATTCCTCGTTCCCTTAATTTAAACATTTTAGTTTTTTCCCATGGGCAAAAAGTTGAAAACAAATACCAAATCACTGAATCATAATTATCCTGTAAATGAAGTGAATGAAGGTTAATTGGAACTTCTTTTCAGAAAATATAATGCAGTATCTCCTTACAAGACACATGGTGAGATTCAGTGTCAGCTGTGTTACTTAAAATAGGACTTGACGTGATATGCTTCTGTGTTGAAGAAAGTGATGAGAAAAACTGCCTCATATTCACTAAATACTCTCCTTTCAGACTGAAATTTCCCTTCATACCTGCATGCATAAAGGAAGTATTTCAGACTGAAAAGCTGGGTGCCAGATTCCCAGCTAAGCTATGGTAACATTGCCAGCTGAAGCAAAGGAACATTTAAGATGTGCCTGTCTTCTAGCTGCTGCTTCTGCTTATTTCTTTTTAGATAAAACACTGTTTTATCTAAATAGTGTTTATATAAAGCAGTTATAGTATCTCTCTAGGAATCTGTAGGTCTTGCTTAATTTCTCTGCTTAAGTCTCAGGCAATTCAAACTTGGAATGTCCTAGTCAAAAGACCATACGATATTGTAAAGGGAGGACAGACTGTGAGTGGAGTAGAGAAGAGGACTTGCCCTATCAGCCTATGCCAGAGGAAAAGCAGGCAAGTAGGAGCCTAATTTTGTTATCTGATGATCAGAACATTCATCTTAAAAAGGGAAACAGGTCTCAGGCTCCCTGGCTTATTCTGATTTTTTTTGTTTGTTTTTCTTTTCTCTGGTCCATTTTTTTTCCAAAATAAAATGTGCAGGCAGTCCTGTGAGTGAGGACCAAGTCCTAGATTTTCTCTCCTTCCCTCTTGTTGTGGTTTTAAACGGTAGGCAGCTCAGCCCCACACAGCCGCTCATTCACTCCCCCTCAGTGGGATGGGGGAGAGAGTCAGAAGGGTAAAACTGAGAAAACTTGTGGGTTGAGATAAAGACAGTTTAATAGGTAAAGCAAAAGCTGTGCACACAAGCAAAGCAAAACAAGGAATACGTTCACTACTTCCCATCGGCAGGCAGGTGTTCAGCTATCTCCAGGAAAGCAGGGCTCCATCACACGTAATTGTTACTTGGGAAGACAAATGGCATCACTCCGAATGTCCCCTCCTCCTTCTCTCCCCCAGCTTTTATTGCTAGGCATGATGTCATGTGGTGTGGAATATCCCTTTGGTCAGTTGGGGTCAGCTGTCCCAGCTGTGTCCCCTCCCAACTTCTTGTGCATCCCCAGCCTACTGACTGGCAGGGCAGTGTGAGAAGCAGGAAAGGCCTTGATGCTCTGTAAGCACTGTTCAGCAATAATTAAAATAATGCTGTGTTATCAACACTGTTTCCAGCACAAATCCAAAACATAGCACCATACAAGCTACTATGAATAAAATTAACTCTGTCCCAGTCAAAACCAGTGCACCTCTGACCACTATAACTATTAAGCTAGCAGGCAGACCCATTGCTTAATTAATATTTCACAATTCCATGTAGCCTGGAACACCTTAGCAATGTCAGCCAAGGCTCTTCTGATCAACCTGGCAATCCTGATCTTTGCTGTTTTTAATGGAATTCATCTTTCTTGAAAGATGATGGCCACAGCTGTATACAGATTTTCAGATATGGTCTTTTCTTTTACAAATGCCTATTGGTACTTGCATTTTGCACTCGATGCATTTTTTTGTTGAATTTTTCCTTATCTGGCTAACACACTTGGTGGATCACAGTCATTCTATGGCTGATTGGCATATGACGTGTTTCTCTTGTGCTTTGATGTGATGATCCCTATGTGACAGCAAAAGCTCTTTTTAACACTGTTTACATTTGTGGTGTTGTAATTTCTAATGATTTATTTAATCTCATTTCTATCTTTCTATCCTTTAACATGATCTAACTTTTAGCGTCTCATTTAGCCTGATCTATATTGACTATGTGTCCTGGTTTCGGCTGGGATAGAGTTAATTTTCTTTCTAGTAGCTGGTATAGTGCTGTGTTTTGGATTTAGGATGAGAATAATGTTGATAATACACTGATGTTTTAGTTGTTGCTAAGTAGTGCTTACACTAGTCAAGGACTTGGTTGGACTTGATGATCTTAGAGGTCTTTTCCAATCTTAATGATTCTATGATTCTATGACTTTTCCAGCCTCCCACGCTCTGCCAGGTGCACAAGAAGCTGGAAGGGGAGGGGACACAGCTAAAACAGTTGATCCAAACTGGCCAAAGGGCTATTCCATACCATATGACGTCATGCCTAGTATATTAATGGTGGGGAGCTGGCCAGGGGGAGCGATCGCTGCTTGGGGACTGGCTGGGCATCAGTCAGCGGGTGGTGAGCGGGTGCATCACCTGGGGGGTTTTTTGTTTTCTTTCTCTCTCTTGTGTTGTTTTCCTTTTAATTACAATATTATTATTATCAATTCTATTATTATGATTTTTATTATTATTTTACTTTAGTTATTAAACTGTTCTTATCTCAACCCACAAGTTNGGGGAGGGGACACAGCTAAAACAGTTGATCCAAACTGGCCAAAGGGCTATTCCATACCATATGACGTCATGCCTAGTATATTAATGGTGGGGAGCTGGCCAGGGGGAGCGATCGCTGCTTGGGGACTGGCTGGGCATCAGTCAGCGGGTGGTGAGCGGGTGCATCACCTGGGGGGGTTTTTGTTTTCTTTCTCTCTCTTGTGTTGTTTTCCTTTTAATTACAATATTATTATTATCAATTCTATTATTATGATTTTTATTATTATTTTACTTTAGTTATTAAACTGTTCTTATCTCAACCCACAAGTTTTCTTACTTTTGCCCTTCCAATTCTCTCCCCCATCCTACTGCGGGGTGGGGGGGTGAGCGAGTTGCTGTGTGGTGTTTAGCTGCCTGCCAGGTTAAACCACAACAGTATGTTTTCTGTTGTCTTTTTTAATGGGCAAATTTAATCAGGATGTGCCCATTCTGAGCCACTTTACTTTAGTAAATGATTTAGTTTTATATTTATGATTTATCAGGCAATAAAATCACATGGGTTTTTTGGGGGGGTTGTTTGTTTGTTTGTTTGTTTGTATCCTTTTATTTACCATACGAAGGAGTATGCCTTGAAAATGTCTGATATATCTGAAGACCTCTTTCCAAACAGAATACATTGTTCTCAAACAGAAATCACTGAGTGAAAGAAAAAAGTAAAGTCTGGCAAAACAGATGAGAGAATTCTGCCAGTGTTCATGCTTTGGAGAGTCTTCTTCCCTACCATACACAGCAACGATACTGAGCCTGGGAGCTGGAACATACATGTTTAAACACGCATCTAATGGATAATTAAAATATCCAGATTACAAGTATTTGTCAAACTTCTAGCAGTTTGTTCCAAGGGTTAATCAATATTACTGTTAAAATGTTACATCTTGTATTCAGTTATTATATCTATAGTCAGTTTATACACTTTTTTTTTTAACCAATACAGCTTACATATTTTCTAGATCAATTTTTCTTTTAAATCAGCACTACAAAGGCTTTTACAAACCTTCTGTAAGAATTTTGAAATAAAAGCAAGAGATATTGAAAGCAGTTTTAGCACTAGTAAATCTTTCAGGATAAGAACTTTAAGAACAAATTTTTAACTGGTTTTTTATTAAAAAAACAACTACCAAGAGAGCATTATTTGTTGCATAGCCTTTTCATTTCTTCCTTTTTTTTTATTTGCTTCTGTAGACTGACCAAAACCTCTTTGTATTTTTGTGAGATTTATTAATCATTATTTGACATTGCTATTTTCCTGTAACTCTAAACAGAAAAATTCCTTCTCACCATGATTAAGTTCTTCCTGAAATGTTTATTTGCTGTGGACTTGTGGAATGCCTTTCACAACGTTTCTGCTGTCTAAATAAAAGTGTAACTTACTATATGGAATGAAAACAAAAGCAAATAAATAAACTCCAGCTGGACCAAATGAGTTGAAATATTATGGAATCATAGAACAGTTTGGGTTGGAAGGGACCTTTCAAGATCATCTAGTTTAACACATCTGCCACGGGCAGGGACATCTTTCACTAGATCAGGTTACTCAAAGGCTGATGTAACCTGACCTTGAACACTTGACGGGGCATCCACAACTTCTTCGAGCAACCTATTCCAATGTCTCACCAACCTCACTGTAAAAAATTTATTCCTTATATCCAATCTAAATCTACCCTCAGTTTAAAACCATTACCCCTTGTCCTGTCACTACAGGGTCTGGTAAGAAGTCTTTCTCCATCTTTCTTATAAGCCCCCTTTACAAGCAATAAGGTCTCCCCAGAGCCTTGTGTTCTCCAGGTTGAACAACCCCAACTCTCTCTGCCTGTCCTCATAGGGGAGGTGTTCCATTCCTCTGATCATTTTTGTGGCCCTCCTCTGGACCCGCTCTAACAGGTCCATGTCTTTCTTGTACTGTAGGCCCCGTAGCTGGATGCAGGACTCCAGGTGGGGTCTCACAAGAGCAGAGTAGAGGGGCAGAATCACCTTCCTCGACCTGCTGGCCACGCTTCTTTTGACACAGCCCAGGATACGGTTGGCTTTCTGGGCCGCAAGTGCACATTCCTGTCCTGTCCAATTTTTTGTCCAGCAAAATTACATTTAAAATTCCTTAACTCAAATGTAATCTGAATTTTGCCTTACAGATATTTTGTTTTATTTGTCTTTCTTTCCTTAGAGGGGACACTAAAGATGCTTGTGGCCAAGGAAGGGATCAGGAATTGTGGTGAGAAAATTATTTGTACGAGTGTTAAAATATTCTTACTTAGACTTCCTTTCAAATAATTACATTTTATAGCAGAGAAAAATCTTGGCCTATAGAGAGTTGGAGAGAAGGAGATGTTTGATGCCAGTGCCACTTTGGAGATTGTGTGACAGTACTGGTAGAAAAAAATAATAGCAGAACACTTTTATTTTTGTACACGTAAGGGGAAGCTGCTTTTCAGGTCAATAATTTTGACCCAAGAAGACTGTAACTCACAGACTTGAAAGAAAACCTCTGTATCTTTTGGTCATGCTTGTTCTAGGTCTAGCCTACTGAAGAACAAACATATGAAATCACAGGTAGATGAGGATTTGCTGCTAAATAAAGATGAAGAAATGCATGCATCTGTGTAAGCATTTAGGTGACTGTACATTTTCTTATTGATTTTTCTTTTCAGATCCACTGGAAGAATCTGAATATGATGTATTCCTTATACAGAGAAGAGCTATTGCACTACGATTGTGTAATACTCAAATAATGAGATTTTATCATGTATCTTCAGATGTCTGAAACCCTTATCAGACATCACTAATGCATCTCTCTCAGGTTTTCATTTTTAATTGGTGCCTTCCTCTCATGCGCTTTAATCATGCACTCACACATGTTACTTATAATGGCATTAGCAGGCTTGATTTTTTTTTTCTTTTTTTTTGTAAATGGGCACATGTAGCATTTCAATGGCTGTATCATTGTACCTAATTAGGATACTGCTAAATCAAGACTTACCATGCTTGAATTAATGTAGAAAGACATTTGACTGCTAAGTGCCATCCAAAAGTACCTTACTAGTTCATTTTTCCTCGTGGATGGTACTGATTGTATATTCCATTGCAGGTCCACATATCCAGCATCCTCTTCTGATTCGCACCTCCTTCGGGTCCACCTTCAGGCACACTCTAACACCTCCGCCTTGGCGTCTCCCTGAAGAACACGCACCAAAGCCCTTATTCGCCTCAGGCATCTTGCACTCATCAGTGATTGCAGCTGTGCTACTTCTTGACTCCACATACGCCTTTCGACACTACCTACCATGGCTTATGTACATCAACAGAAACAAACCAAATTCTGGCATTGCTCTCAGAAAGCTTTCAGAGCATCTTCTGTTGAAATATCTCCTGGGCTAAATCAGAGGGATATTTTTAATTCACTTATGTCCTTATATCCACAGCGCTGCTATGTTATTTCAAATATGAAGTGATATAAAGCTAGCTGATAATTAGGCTATGTTAATAGATTTCATCCTTGCTGTACAATTGCCAGTGTTAGTACACTATCTCCACAATGAAAAATATTTTAACATTCCAATCAAATCAATTTTAAAAAATAATGTAAAAACACCCTATGGTGCTAGTTCACGTCTGTCACACCCTAATCCTACAAGATATGTATTTATAGCACACTCTAAGAACAATTCCACAAAAGCACTCAAGTCAGCATAGCCTCTTTGATTGACTTTGGGCTTCAGAACAAGTTCTAAATGCATCACTGATAGAGAGGTAGAGCTGGGGAAAAAAAAAAAAAGAAAAAAAAAAAGAGTTGTACTTGACCCTAAGATTATTTATCAGGACTGTGTTAAAAGCACCGCTCAAAATGTTTCACTGCAGTAGTGAGAAAATGTCACTGTCAAACAATAATGAATTATGTGACCGACCTGTTCCATAGCAAAACTTGCAACCATGTACATGATCATGAGGGGCATTCTGATTGCTTGATTTCGTTGTTGTGAAACCATTTTCTCTCATCAAAGGATGGCATTTGACTAATATCTGTCCAGAGTAAGGCTCTTAACTCGTCATGTAAACAATGAAATATTTTGGAAGCAATCAAATAGCAACAAAGCAGATAGATATGCAAGTGTTTAGATAGTCTACATAGAAGAAGTAAATAAATGTTTATTTCTAGTGGAATTGAATGACTTTCAAAGAATTTCATATGAAGTAGGACAAAATATTCCAAAACATTTCATTTGAACTCTATGATACTACTTTGTTGAGGTATTTTATAATGCTTTATTTTTCTTATATAATCACCTATAATATCTCAGAAAAGCAGGATGAAATAATACAGTAAAATAAAACAAACAAAAACTAACTAAAAATTGTAATTCTTTCCCATCAGAAATGCTGGAAAAAGAAGTAATTTCTAAGACATGCTTTGATTTTGTAGAATCATGATTTTCTATAAAACTTGGACTAGCTTTAGTCTGCAGCTCTTTATCTTTGAAAAAGTTATGAACTATAGAAAGTTATATACTCTCTAAGGGTATTAAAAATAAAAGTAGTTCACTTCTAAGAGGGAACTGACGTGCTTTTGAACTGTTAAAAATATGTGTTTATCTGGCTAGTGTATCATATTGTATCTCCTTAAGACTGATTTATAGCTAGATCATCTTGCATTGGAACACTTTATGACAGCACATAATTTGATTATTTGTGTTATACAGAGTCAATCTAAAGAAAATACTGCTGTAGGTTTCCTATAAATTTTAGAACAATATGTATTATTCACAATTTATAGCAAGATAGCTAGGTAGACAATTAGTTTTTAAATAAAGCTAAACCAACACCTGCCTTAGAACAGGAATAAAATTTTGTCCAGACAGAACAATCTAGCTTTGCATGATAATTTTGCTCTAGATTTTGAATGGAAATTTTTAGATTTTGATTTAGATTTTGTTTGGAGAAAAATCACTCTAACATTGTGAGGATGAAATTCTGTAGATTATCCATATTTATAGTGAATGATCTAGGCTGGGTTTTGATCCTTGTAGCTTCTACTGGTTAAAAAATCCCTCTGGCATGCAACCAGTCACTGCATGAAAATTTTAGATCAAACACAAATGATGATGGGAGAACTTGACATTTTCCTACTTCCTTCCACTGAAGACATCTGGCTACAAATCATTAATACAATTTGCAACCCTAGCAACACTGTTGATTCCTTGCCACTTCTTGTTACCTCCTGGTGAACAGCCAGAAACAAAACAGACCATTTTTGAAATCAAATGACTTAATGAACTCATGTCAGATCTGTCCTTTAACTGGTATTTGTAACCTCTGGCTTGATCCTGTGTGTCAGTAGGCCTCTGCTGATGTTCATTCAACCAACATGCTTCCCATTTTTCGGAACTCACCAGCCTACTTGCCCTGCTAAAGCCCCACAGCTCAATATTTCCATTTCTTCCACTAGTAACTTATTAAATATTGGGTAAATTTAAATGTTGTTTTCCTCATTTTCAAAGTCTCTCACTTGACCCTCCTAAATTATTCAAATAAATTCCGTACTGTGGGACACTGATCTCCTTTGGTTTTCTCTAATGTCACTGCTGTCAGTCTTAAGATGATTGGTTTTCTCAGTGTAAGGCCAGCCAGAGTTTGAGAAATGGGTACTTTCCCAGCCTTTGTAGCTTGGTCACACAGACACAGAAGTCTGTGGTAGAATAGAGAACTAAGATGACAATATTTCCAGTATGAAAATATTTTAGATGGAGAAAGAAAGGAAAGAAAAGACTGACCATGAAGGAGAAAGAGGAAAAAAGAATGGCAATACAGGAGAGAAGGCAGACAGAAATAAAGCTAATCTGACAAGTTCACAAGAGAGATGTCTGGAAAGACTGGGAGGTAGTAGTGAATTAAGCAAGGGGCATAACTTTTCAAGTAAAAACTATAAAAAAGTGATGTGCTACTGATGGGAACAGGAACGGTCCCATGGTACTCTGAGACTCCTTCTGTGACAATTGTTTTCAGTAATTACCCTGAAGAGTGTTCTGCAGTTGCCAGATCAAGTGGACCCACAAGTTCATGCTTAAACTGATCATCTGTCAGGGTATTCATGCTATGTCCATATCGAAAAACACTAAGTACACACCATGGCAGGAGAGCTACCCCACAGCCCTTGGCATCTCAAGAACACAAGCCTCCCTAGTACACACCTTGCTCCAACTCATTCTCCTGTTGCACACTTTATGGCCTAAACAGAAAAGTATATCTATAAGAGTAGGTGAGAATCCTGTATATGTATGCAGCTGTTAAGGTCCAGCACTGCCACTTGTCCTTCCTTGCCTTTGCATACTCGTATGGTCGCATCATCTGCTAATGCTTGGGAGAAGACTGAACTGTGGACAGCTGCCACAGGATCATTCACTTGCTACAGGATGGGTTAAAGTGACCATGATGTACTAGGTGAACCTTAGAATCAAAGGTTTCCTTCTTATCCTAATGTTGAGGGCATGTATAGTTGTCTTATTCAGGTTGTGTCTTAGTACTTTTCTTCCTAGATATTGGCCAGGATCATGACTGTGCCAGTCTTTGGTAGCGTCTAGTGCAATCATACACTCAGCACGACTCAGACTTAGCTTCCTAGTATATACATCTTTCTGGGGGCATTTATATTATGTCAATTCCTTGGGGAAGACTATTTCTGGAGGACTGTTTGGAGAGGCCCCTTGACAGTATGACACAGTAACTCCTAGGAAATGCCAGAGATCTTAGATGAGATGGTAAAACCCTGTAATCAACTTCTGTAGAGGATTTTAACATAAAAAGCAGGAGAATGAGGACCTTACTAATGCTTGTAGGGGATCAAGTGAAAGGAATAACATTTTCCTGCTGTTATATTATAGCCTGTTCTGAGTGGTTAGTAGTTCAAGTAATTCAAATGCTTGTAGTTCAAGTATTCCTCTGGCAAGTGGAGGGGCATTTGTGGTTTACAGAGCAGTTATTTTGTACTATTCTGCCCACATCTTAATCCAAAAGTTGACCATTATAGAATGCTCCCAGAGATCCTTCAATTAGCACTGGATGAGAACTGTCCAGAATACCTGCTGTATAAGGAGGGAAATTATATTTTTTGTCCTGAGAGGGCTCCCATAAGGTATGTCACGAATAGCACTTTGGGGTAAATGGTAAGTGTGGCAGGCTGACCTTTGCTGGACGCCAGGTGACCACCAAAGCCGCTCTGTCACTCCCCCTCCTCAAC
>WAAD01011068.1:2114-12709 GCA_013389945.1 Fregata magnificens | reverse complement strand
TGGGTTGAGATAAGAACAGTTTAATAACTAAAGTAAAATAATAGAAATAATAATGTTAATAATAATAGTATTGATAATAATAATAATAATATTGTAATGAAAAGGAAAACAACGAGAGAGAGAGAGAAAGAAAACAAAACAAAACAAAACAAAACCCGGTGATACACCCACTCACCACCTGCCGACCGACACCCAGCCAGTCCCCGAGCAGTGATTCCCCCCGGCCAGCTCCCTACCATTAATATATTGAGCATGACATTATATGGTATGGAATAGCCCTTTGGCCAGTTTGGATCAACAATTTTAGCTGTGTCCCCTCCCCTTCCAGCTTCTTGTGCACCTGGCAGAGCATGGGAGGCTAGAAAAGTCCTTGACTAGTGTAAGCACTACTTAGCAACAACTAAAACATCTCTGCATTATCAACACTGTTTTCAGCACAAATCCAAAACATAGCCCCATACTAGCTACCATAAAGAGAATTAACTCTATCCCAGCCAAAACCAGCACAAGATCTCTTTTGTTGAAATAAAAATCAGGATACGTGCGAATGCTATATGCTAGGAAGTGAAAAGGAGAGAAAGCTCACCCTTTCAGAGGGAGTCTAGAAGTGTTTGCACAATCAGCATCTGGAAGGCACTGGCTACCTATATCTGGACCAAATGGGCAGATCAGATCCTGGAAATCTGCATGCTTTCTCTCTGTTGTCCACATCACTTTGTGGCACAGGACCTTAAAAGAAGCCTTTTGCATCCTGATGTTAGCAACCCAGACTTGATCAGCCTATGTCTGGGAAATGATATGATCCCAGATTTAGCAGTGTAGCAGGCATGAGATTATCTGATTCTCTCCAGACACTTTTGTTATACCTGCAGTGGACCAAAAAGGGATACAGAGCATATAGCAGACTCTACCTGGGATCAGAGTCTGTAAGATGAGCTGGGTGCTTGGTGTCATGGTTATTGATCATTCTTCTGTTCCTCCAGGGTCCTCCTTTGCCCTGCCAGTGTGTCATGACTGTCAGCTTGTTAGAGCATGGTGCCATGGTGAAATGAATGTTAGCTGACTGTCTCAAAGGGTTGTATTGTAGTAGGATGTATGGCTCACACAAGGCAAGTGTGAGGGAAGTATTACTCAGTAGTTTGTTGGTTAGATGTTGTGACAGAGGAGGCCCTGTTTAGAGTGCAGCATTGGCACACCTCAGACAACAGTGGGGAATGGTGCCATTTTAAAAGCTTAGTTTGAACACTCCCACCCAGGACACCTTCCTGGAGAGCCCCACAGGACCACACTACTGCAGCAGCAGCACCAGCATGGCCAGTGGGCATCCTATGGCTCATGAGCCTGTTCATAGTTGTAGATGGAAATAAAACCCATGTTGGTGAATTAGGTTACAGTCCTAAATTTTATTAGAACAGTATATTTGGGAATTAATGTGAGATCCTTTGACACCATCTACACTTCAAGATTTTGTTGTGAATATTGTGGTGTAGGAAGTTTCCAGAACATGGCAGAAATTAAAATGTATTAGGATATAAGAGTAACAAATTATGACAGCCTTAGAAGAGGTCAGAGTGAGGCACTGACATTTTAAAGCATATGTTCACATATCTTGAATGTTTCTTGTGAGTAATAAAACTGAGATACTTATCCCTGCTGGCTGCTAATGATCCTGTGGTATTTTTCATGAGGTTAGCATAATTAAGCTATGTGTCCTAACTTCAGTAACTCTTACCTGCCATTCTTATTTCCCCATGTGCCTTTCAGTTGTCTGCAGCACTTCTTGTGCTTTTGGTTTCTTTATCTGTAGTTTTCTTTGCAGGTAAAATTAATCATGCATCCTGAGCTTTACTAAACAGTCAATACTTGACAGCACATACTACATTGTTTTTATTCAATTAAATCCTATTGATAGCCTTGGTGTAAACTATGTGATCTCGTTTCACTCTTGGGTAACCCGAGGGTTCTCAAATACTAGCCTTTTATGACCGTATGATACATTACTTCCAATCTGATAGGAATCCTGGCCCATATGAGGCCCATACATTGCAAAAGGTTCACAAACTCTGTCAGCTTGGAAGATCCTCATCTGAGTGACTCCCAGGATTTAAAAGAAATAACCTCTTTTCCAACCTATGAGGAAAATAACTACAAGTCTTAGTAAGTTTTAAAAATCATATGTGAATTTATTGGGGGAAATAAACAACAAGGGCAACAAGAAAGGATTCTACAAGTACCTAAACAGCAAAAGGAAGACTAGGGAAAATGGAGGTCTACTGCTGAATGGGGCAGGAAAACTGGAGCCAAATAATATGGGGCAGGCGGAGGTACTGAATGCCTTCTTTGCCTCAGTCTTTGCCAGTAAAACTGGCCTTCAGGAATCCCAGGCCCCTCAGACCAGAGGTAAAGTCTGGAACAAGGAAGACTTACCCTCCATGGAGGAGGGCCAGGTTAAGGAGCACTTCCAGCAAACTGGACATACATAAGTCCATGGGGCCTGACGGGTTGTACCCACAACTGCTGAGGGAGCTCACTGATGTCATTGTAAGGCCACTCTCAATCAACTTTGAAAGGTTGTGGCAACTGGGAGAAGTTCCAGCAGATTGGAAGAGAGCAAATGTCCCTCCTGTCTTCAAGATAGGCAAGAAGGAAGATCCAGGCAACTACAGGCTGGTGAGCCTCACCTCAGTTCCTGGGAAGGTGATGGAGAATATTCTCTTGGGAACCATTTCCAAACACATGAAGAACAAGAAGGTGTCCTGGTTTTGGCTGGGATAGAGTTAATTTTCTTCCTGGTAGCCAGTGTAGTGCTGTGTTTTGGGTTTAGTATGAGAATAATGTTGATAAGACACTGATGTTTTAGTTGTTGCTAAGTAGTGCTTATACTAGTCAAGGAGTTTTTCAGCTTCCCGTGCTCTGCCACGTGCACAAGAAGTTGGGAGGGGACACAGCTGGGACAGCTGACCCCAACTGACCAAAGGGATAGTCCATACCATATGACATCATGCTCAGCATATAAAGCTGGGGGAAGAAGAAGGAAGGGGGAGTTGTTCAGAGCGATGCCCTTTGTCTTCCCAAGTAACTGTTATGCGTGATGGAGCCCTGCTTTCCTGGAGATGGCTGAACACCTGCCTGCTGATAGGAAGTAGTGAATGAATTCCTCGTTTTGCTTTGCTTGCATGTGCAGCTTTTGCTTTACCTATTAAACTGTCTTTATCTCAACCCACGAGTTTTCTCACTTTTACCTTTCCATTCTCTCCCCCATCCCACCGTGGGGGAGTGAGCGAGCGGCTGTGTGGTGCTTAGTTGCCAGCTGGGGTTGAACCATGACAGAAGGTCATCGGGGGTAGTCAGCATGGATTTATGAAGAGAAATTCATGCTTCATCAACGTGATAGCCTTCTACAATGAAGTGACTGGCTTGGTGGACAAGGGGAGAGCAGTGGGTGTTGTTTACCTTGACTTTAGTAAAGCCTTTGACACTGTCTCCCATAATATCCTTGTAGACAAGCTGAAAAAGTACCTGTTAGATAAGTGGATAGGGAGGTTGGCTGAAAACTAGTTTAAGAGCTGGGCACAGATGGTTGTGATCAATGGCACAAAGTCCGGTTGAAGGCAAGTGACTAGCAGTCACTTGATTGATACTCCAGGTAACAATACTGGGGCCAATACTGTTTAACATTTTCATTAATGACCTGGATGCTGGGACAGAGTGCACCCTCGGCGAGTTTGCTGATGATACAAAACTGGGAGGAGTGGCTGACATACCAGAGGTTCGTACCGCCATCCAGAGGGACCTCAATAGGCTGGAGAAGTGGGCTGACAGGAACCTCATAAAATTCAACAAAGGGAAATGAAAAGTCCTGAAACTGGGAAGGATTAACCTCATGCACCAGTACAAGCTGGAGGCTGACCAGCTGGAAAGCAGTTTTGCAGAAAACGCCCTGGGGGTCCTGGTGGGCACCAAGCTGACCATGAATCAGCAATGCACCCTTGTGGCAAAGTAGGCCAGCAGTCTCCCAGGCTGCATTAGGAGAAATATTGCCAGCAGGTCGAGGGAGGTGATCCTTCCCCTCTACTCAGCACTGGTGAGGCCACACCTGGAGTACTGTGTCCAGTTCTGCGCTCCCCAGTACAAGAGAGACATGGACGTACTGGAGGGAGTCCAACAAAGGGCCACGAAGATGATTAAGGGACTGGAACATCTCTCTTATGAAGAAAGGCTGAGAGAGCTGGGGCTGGTCAGCCTGGAGAACAGAAGGCTCAGTGGCGGGGATAAGAACATTATTTTAGAGCAAAATTCTCTTTAACTTTTTTATCTTTTTCTGGATCCCATGTTTACTCATAGTCTTTGTCCATCTCATGCATGACACACTTACTTTTCCTACATCATAGATTTTCCAATTTAAACCTGATAATACCTAACATTTTTATTTCATGATTTTATGACTCTTCAGAATTTTAGCAATCGGTTTTGACAATGGAACTTCTGGCTTAAATTGTAGTTTGTAGCCCACTGGGAACCATGTATTCTTCTGTCTGTGAGGACTGTCATTATCTTGTAAACCACACTCAGTTTTTCACTGAAATTGGTAGTATTTTGTCCTGTTCCACTATAATTCAGGGACAGCTTATTTGTATAGCACCACTATTTATGATATATAGTGCTTAGAAATAATTTATCTTTGTAGCTGAGCAAATTGCAGTATAATTTCACTGCTCTGGCATAGACTTTTCTCCTGTTTGTAGCTGTGATTTCTGAGTTACAATCTCTCCAATATAAATAATGCATTAGTTCATAATTTCAATGTGACCTATCTTTGCAAGACTGGTGACTCACTATAAAGATCTTTTTGAGTAGCTTACAAAACTTCAAGCAGGTTTTGGTAGCTGATTTATCCCTTCTGATCTGTAACATGTTGTGAGGATTTGGCTTTTATGTGTTTGACAGTTCTGTGAGGACCCAAAACTGCTAAGAGTCTCTTAGTATAATGAAAGGAAGTGGCTCATAAGAGAATCAGACTAACATGGCCTCTGCTAGATTATCATACTCTAAAATCAGGAACCTAGCATTGTAGTTACAAGATAGGTTTTCTTTGGTGGAAACGGTGACTGACACAGCTCATTTCCACTTCCGCGGTTCTGGTGGTGTTGATTCTTACAGTTCATAAAGTATCAAGCTTTTAACCCAATCGTTGATATAAACTGTGTTTTAAAGTAACCATCCAAAAAGGTAGAATTAAAGCCATTGCGGGGGAAAAGGAAAAGAGCTACACATTTCTTAAACTGTATTTGTTACCAAACAATGCCAAGAAGGTCACCCTAATTCTCTACTGTTGTTTAACAGGTATTTTGCACAGATAGATGCAAAGGGACAAAGGGACAAGCGAAAGGTAGTCACATCCATGGCATTCTATTGATACCACTTTAGAGCTCTAAATGAGACAGTGAATCTGTGCATCCAGTAACACTTTCTGGTTCAAAGGAGAAACACTTCCCTCTGTCTTTCCCCCCAACAGCAAAGCATAAAAGAAGGAAAGTTAAAGAAGGAAGAAGACCTGTGAAGGAAGAGATAAATTTAGGGTACATACTAAGTCTTTTGGAAGATATCTGGACCCTTATTTTTAGCATAATATAAATGCAATAAATCCAGAGTGTGGATGTATATGATTAAGTGTTTTCAAATGACCTGCACACTGCCCCCACAAGCCCTCATGAAGAACCAAAAGGCATTCTGTGCGTTAAACATTGCATTTATTCTTCCCACATATTCACACTTCAGGTTTTTAGCTCTACATCTGTATATGGAAGTGAAAGACAAAGAATGATGTTTCCACATAATGGTATTATTTCTAATTGCATTTACTTTTTATTTATCAGATATACATGCAGCTCTTGAACTTGATATCTGTGCAATAACTGTATACAGCTGGAGTTTTGTCAAAGCCTAAATAATATAACATTTCTTCTCACAGAGTAGTTAAAACCCCATATTTTTCTGCATTTGTCTGGTAAAATATCTCTTTGAAGGTATCAAGTAGCCCAGTCACACTTACTGTTGAAAGTATATACAGTAGTACTCCTCATTAAAAGACATACACACCTAGCAAACTTAAATTTTCTCTATTTTCTGATAATTCCCATGCCATTTTTTTTTATTCTTAATAAAACATCAAGTATTAAACTTTGTACATCATCAAGAGCAGTAGAAGTACGCTTTACAAGTTTTCTAGTCTTGGTAGCAGTTTCAGCCTGGACCTGTTCCCATTAAACACTGCTGCAAAACTCTCATTTGCTTTAAGGGAAACAGTACCGGATTGATTTTTGTTTTGTTATTCTGTCACTTTAACTTCAAAGTGTGCTTTCATTTGTATAATAAGAATCAGTTCAGCTTAGTTGTGCACTGGCCTTCGGTTGCCAGGTGAGTCCTTTGTGCTGATTCCTTTGGGTATCTCCACCTGCAGCTATGCACATGTGTCTGGCAGCAGAAGTTGCTCCACTATGATGGAAGGAAGTCACACTTCAGTCCTTCACTATAGAATACTGTATAAATAAGAGATAACACTTGTTCACTTATCATATAGCTTGAAGAAACACATTGTCTATTTAAAGTATTAAGATGGAAACCACTATTCACAAATAAATGGCTAAGACTTTTAAGAGCCTTTCCATTTTTAGGGAAAAGGTCAAAGATGAGCAAACTCTTATAAGTTATTAGGATAAGTTAATTGTACCACTAATAGTATTTTGAAAATGTGATTCACTTTAAGTATTGTTTGGCAAGTTTGATGTGGTATCTGATAGACTGGAACAGAAAGCCACACAGGTTACCACTTTCACACTTGTTTCAGTTTTCATTGCTCTCTATTTTTTGTTTTGAAGTATTAGAGAAATAGTAATCTCCAGTTATTAAATCTTAGTTTACTGTATTTCTGAATTGAAGCTTTAAAATTCTCATCCATTGTAGATGGGCTCAGTTAAACTATGATGAATTCTTCTTAAGTGGGTTTGATATAGCTTGGTCAAATCCCTGATTTCTAAGGTGGAACCTCCGCCAAAATTGGGGTTTGTGAGAGTCTAAGAATTAAGTGCAGACTTTAGCAGATATTGATTCATCTGATGCCATTTTTAAATAGAATTTATTTCATAATTTTATATTAAAAAATATAAAGAATGGCTGTACCATGCCACAGTATGTAATTATTCCGTANAAGAAGAATTTTTTTGCAAACTTGGAACATTTCCTTTTGCTATTGATAATTTTCTAAGTTATCTCTGTAGAAGGAAAAGCTTTCCTTATTTGCCTTTTCAGCTTTGTTTTGCAGAGCTGAGTGTAGGTCCTTGTTCACCAAAAACAAGAACCACAGGCAGCTACTGGGGAACCTATCTCAGAAATCCTGTTTCAGCAAAGCCTTATAGGATGACTGTGGATTCCAGAAAAGGCTTTCAAAGCTTTACTGGCTTATTTCTGTTGGACAAATTCACATAAATAACAAAACCCTAGTTTAATTTCACCAGGTCAGATTTTTAAATGCTGATTCATAGGGTTTGCTTTGTCCTTGACCCAGAACACTTTTTCTGGCTGTAGTAGAGCATTAGTACTCAGGCTACATCCTAAGCATTAACACTGTAAGACTTAATCCACCTGTACACTTGTTCCTTCACTACAAGGACAGGAGTAAATTATGCATATCTGAGGACACCCTGTAAATACAAATATTCAATGACATTAATAAAATTTTGGGTTCCACAAAGATTTTATTATATTATTCAGGATTCTTTTGTCTGATCAGGAATATTCATAGCAGTAAGAGGTGGAAAGATAAGATGTATATCTGATGGTAGTAGCAGACCTGGAATAAGATACCAGGTTGGCTAGACTGACTGGTGGTATTGTTGATGTTCACCAGGACTCCAACTAGGAGAGCATGAGAAAACAGCATTTGTTCAGAATTTGGTGAATGGGAACAGAGTAGTATAATTAGAAATCAGGACTTAAAATCAAGTTAGGTCAAGAGGAAAAAGTGGAAAGAATGTGGGGCACATTTTCACATGAGAGTGAGTCAAACATTGTAGGTAAAGTAAGGGGGGAAGAAAGGGTCATGTATGCATGCCTGTGGTGCCTGACCAGAGGTTATTGCAACTGAGACCTTTTGTTGCAGCTAACCATATTTATTATTTTGTAACTACAGCTCAGCATAGGCATGACTGAACATCTGGGATACCCCTTCTCTGCATTGATCACTCCTACATTACCTGCTGAACATAAATGTAAGCAGATCATTCAGGAAAGAGGGAAGAGCTACAAAGCTCTCAGTATTCGCAACATTCAGTAGGAAAAGGCTTGACCACAGGACAATGTCGTTTCAGCATTTCTTTCCAATCTCTTATATAACAGGGAGATGAAGCAGCAGGGATTGCTGACATGTTTTCACTGAGCTAAAGTTGAGGGGCAAGCACTAACTAGACAGAGCAAAATTTTAGGAGAAAAAAAAGGTGTTTGTAAGTAAAGCCATTAATGAAATGGACAGCCTATTTGCTTAAGGACAATAAGCTAAAACAGTTAGTTATCTATTCTCTTTAATGTATGTTTTATACTGAACAAAAGACTGAGGAAGACTCTTCTACTGAAAGGCAAATAACCAGCTATCATCTCAAGGATTTAATAAGCCTTGCATTGCTGCAAGGTCCACATTGTGTATTTAATCTTATTTACTTATCATTACTCTTGGATTATTATCTTAGTAATGCATACCATTAGCTACTTTAATCTTACATTACATTAATCTTGATATTTGTATCTGTATTGTATTGAAATGTAAATAGTGATGGTTGATGATTTAATTTTACCTGAGCAGTCGCATGCTTTGCAAAAAACTCGAAAGAAATTAAGACAGCATTTTTATAATACCTGTGCATGTAGTGATTAACATTTTGTAATTGGGTATGTTTTATCTCACTAATATTGAACATAAAACAGAAACTTGTTCTGGTAAGTGAATGGAGTAAATCAACTACACATTTTTGTTTTCATGCCTAATTCTGTAATATTTCATTATCAAAACTGTTGGCTAAAGAGGAAGTTTTCTGCAAGACCCGCACTATGCTTATCATATAGCCGGCAGTCTGTAAATAGTTAAACAATGAAAAGATTTATCATTTTTGCAGCAGTGACCACCGTTCCTTCTTCTTTTGTACATATGGCACCACATGTGTTTGGATATAAGGTAAACAGAAGGCTTTAGCAGATATCCATGAAACAGTCAAAACAACTTGAGTTTAAAAAAGATAAATATTAAGAACAGAGACAAAGAGACCTTTTTTCAGTGCTGGTGAGCAAGTGTAAATAACCTGACATGGAAATGAGTTGGTTATATTGTTTCATGCTTCCTGCAAGAGTGATTTAATCGGTCCAGACAATAGGTCTCTTAAAAGACTGGTGTCAGTCCTCTTTGGAGTTTTAGTATGCTTGATCCTTGTGCAGCAATTGCTATTGTAAGCATTTTACAGCCTTTGCCAGGATGTCTTCTTTCCACATCCTGGCTTTATCATTCTCCTCTGCTTTAAATATTTTTACAAAAGTACAGTCTCTCCCAAAGGTTAGTTCAATCTGACATGCCGCAAATTTCTCTTCATAGTCCTTCCGACTTTACAGTCAGTGTTCTGTACTATTATGCAGAGCTATCCTCTTACAACTCCTCTCCAATAAAACACCAGATTTCAGTTAATACTGAATAGACAACTTAGATCTACTCTGTCGGTGCAGCCCCTGAATGACTTTTGAGAAACCATTTTATTTAAGTTAGTGCATTGACCATCTGTTTTAATCTTATCCAAAGATACATGCATAATGTGAAGAATGGCACTTGAGGTTGCATTAGTTCACCTCTTTCCTGTCCTTCTTGGAGCCTGTGTTGTTTCCTTACTGTCTTGCTTTGAGCAACCCTCCAATTTCTGTTTTTCTAGCAGTTTGGTTCCCCCAACAGTGCTCACACTTGTGATTAAACATTTTATTTTCTCCTCATTTTTTTCTCTCACAGTTTTGTCTTCTACACAGTTTCTCTCTGTATCCAATTTTCTTTTTTCCTATGAAATTTCTTTCTCAGCATTGATGCACCCAATGGTGTACAACCAGTTTAGATTGCTCCCATATCAGATCTACTGACTTTCAGGCTACCTTCTTATTCCCAGTTCAGCTATCAGTGCAGCTATCAAAGCTGCACATGTTCCTTCAACAATTTTCTTGCATACCACTCAACTGCTCCAACCCATTGCTCCCTCATGAAAATATTTGGAACAACACTTTCAGTTTGAAATAGAGAGTTGGAAGGTGTTATTACTTCACTTGGTAGAGTGTCATCCCTATAGTATATTGTAACTTACATTTCAAAATGAAAAATTATTTTAAACTAAAAAAAGACACTCTTCATTTTGAACATGTCAAATGACACGTTTCAAGAATTTCAACATGTTTTCCAACATTTGTTTGAGTTGAGATATTAATCAAATCTGGCCCTTTCCTCTGAACAGTCTGTTTCAAGGAAGTGTCAAAAATTTCATGACAAACTGTCTGGAAAGCAAAAGCAAAATATTGTGTAG
>WAAD01011053.1:0-15922 GCA_013389945.1 Fregata magnificens | reverse complement strand
AGGAACTATATCAACTGGCACCAGCCAAGAATCTGGCTTAATACTTATTTAAATAAGCACGTGTACTGGAAATATTCTATATTTAATAGTGAAGCACTTTCATTTTCCTAGCCTTTTCAAAATGGCAGTATGTCCAACATCTCAGTTTAGCACACATTTAGTTCTGTTTGCTGACATCTTTGGGGCCAGAAGATAAAAATGCTTTTATTTATTTTTTCCATGATTAATATAAAACCATTATAGGAAATTAATAAAGTCATATTAAACATTTATTTCCTGAATGGAAGCTCACCTGTAACTACAAAAAGCTCATGTTTGTAGCTAGTCCAGACCAATCAACACACTAAAGGATGACCATGCTCACAGAACAACTAACAAACAGGTTGTAATTCTGAAATAGTCCATGCAGATTCAACATTCATCTACAGCTGCAACTATAACCTAGCTGTTTTAAAGGTGACAACATTATATACCTGACAGACTGGCACTACCATCACGTTTTTGATACTTCAACCTTCCTGCGCAATGCAAACAGCAGAGGTCAGAAAGCAACTGTTTGAAAAGAAGTTCCAGAAGTGAATTCTGAGTGGGGGCTTTGCAGATCATAGACTCATAGAAGAGCCCAAGTTGGAAGGGACCTTGGAAGATCATCTGATCCAACCTTTCCTGGGAAAGGGAGTCTAGATGAGAGTATCTAGCACCCTGTCCAACTGCATCGTGAAAATCTCCAGTGATGGGGACCCTACCACATAGCAGGGGAGGTTGTTCCAGTAAGTGATTGTTCTCACTGTAAAAAAATTTCTTATATTAAGATCAAGCCTCTCCTGGTGCAACTTGTTCCTGTTGCCTCTTGTCTTCTCCACGTGGCTCCTTGTGAATCATTTGTTGAATTTGTTATCAGACTATACAAGAAACATGCCACAATTATTTGTGTAAAAATGAACTCTCTGGCAGACAGCTGAAGCTCCTTGACTAGCCTGCATGGGACAGTCTTTCATCTTTGCTAAAAAATAACATTTTAAAATAAGCACCAAGCATTCATTTTTCAAATGTAAATAGATAAACAAATTTGCTGCTAAGATCACCACTACCCAGTTGACACTTTACAGGCTATTCTGTTTATTAAACCACTTTCATAGGTTCGCTAAGAAAATTCTAAGCCTCTCTTCACAAATGATTAACGATTTTTATGCACAGATGATGATACTCAACAGCCACATTCAATAGATATTTAGTATTCCCATCCAACTACCACTAAAAGGTTAACTTCGCTGCAAAATACCACCCATGGTGGATAACAGCATTTCTAACCTAACTCAAGAGGTATTCTGCGCACTTAAAGAGCACGCACATTCAGTACAATTCATATACCTCCCTCCAAAATCTCTTTTCCATTCACTTCCCTCTCTGTTCAGAAAAGCACAAAATTCATACATGCACTCAAAGAGAGGGCAACATACTGAACAGCTATTTAGCAATGGTGCTACAGAGTACTTTGCAAGGAGATGCCAGCAAATTCCATGCAGACTGTGAGCTGACTAACACTGTACAAACATAGCACTGAGCTTGAGCTAGTAAGCACTGGTGAGACATGTGTCTATTACTTCACATGTGTTCACACAGCTTCTGGCTCTGAGGGTAAAGCACGCATCTACTGTAACANAGGTTAAGAACTGAAATGAAGTAATTCATAACTGTTGCAAAAGAGTTCTTGGATATCTGAATGCAGCTGACAAAAAGGGGGCGTAAAAATCACATAGAGACAAAGAAATCAATTCAAGCTTGATCCAATGTTCACTGAAACAGTGAGTTGAGCCTTTAAGATCCTGTACCACCATGAGGGCAAACTTATATCAGTCTATTGTTAGAAATATTTTTCAGTTATTGCTAGGAAAAAAGAATCAGCCCCTTCGGTAAAGTTCCTTGACTGTTGGCCAAATTTAGTTTTAACATATGCATCCATTATCTTCCACTAAAGCATACATATGCACTAGGGAATTTGGCTGCTTGGTGTGAATGAGTAAAACGTTCAACAAGCAAAGGAGCTGCATAACAAGATTATTAGTTCCATGTTCTTATTCAATCAGAAGATGAAACATTATCTCAATTGACAGGAATACTAGCAGTGATAGTAACTATTCTGTGAGCCATTTGCTCTCTAAAGAGAAGAAAAGAATTCCCATTGCTAAATACTCCCCTGAAAAAGGCACTACTCTGGGACCAAGTCCTACTTCTACCCTCATCTTGCTGGGCAACATTGTAAAATTATTAATATATTCTATTTAAAATACATGGAAAGTCTGTTGGCTTTGGAAACATTTATAGTTTATCTCATGCTGTTTGAAATGTTTATATATACTGTACCTTATTTCCTAGTAAGAATGTCATGCAATTGTTTGAAAGGCTTTAAGGATGTATCATGGCATTTGTTGCTTTTAAATGTACAAGTAGGATTTCAATTAGCCTAATAATGGTTTCCTAGTAGAACTGAAGATTCACTTAGAAACACTACACAGATCAGAAAAGCAAGTCTTAAAGCAAATGTGTGCGTGTAGGCATGCTTCTGTCTTTCTTCATCAGATAGTCAGAATAGTGTTGTTATTTGCCAGTGGACCTTTCTCTTAATTTAGCCTTCACATTTCACTCCAGTTTCTATACTGACCATTATTTCTTACTGGCAGTTAGACTATGCCTGAAGGCAAAATTTAAGACCCATCCTTGTTCATGTTGCCTGTAGAAAATCCTTGGGGTTTTTTTCATAATAGCTGCAACACAGCTGCACAAACTGATAATTCAGGAGATATTCCACTTGGTGATCAAATGTTACGTTGCATCAGATAACATTACTAATGCCATTTTATTTGTCCAACCTTCAGGTGTGATGTGGCAGTGTCCACATGAGTGTTATCAAATGTTGAATGTGAATGAATGTTATCAAAACACCATCAGCTTATTCCAGTGGCACAGCTGTTACATATGATAGTGTAAAAAGATGACCCAGCTGAACATGTTAGCCTGGCCCTCCAGCTAAGGAAGCAGTCATATAGTAAAAGGGCTCATAGGAAAAATCATCTAACAAGTCAAAAAGCCAAAATAGCACAATTTGCAAAAACACATGCAATGTGTTTTTCCCCTAGTCCTAGCTGCTACCTCAAGATAATTTTTGTACAATAAGCCAATCCCGTAATTCAAAAGTAACTACAATTCTTTTCAGAACTACACGAACTCCTCCCTGGGAAGTCAGAGGGGCATGTAAAACCATTCTCTCCCAAATGTTGGTTTTGAAGCTACGGAACAAGATGTGAAGAGTCAAAGATAAACCTCTAGGTTCTGCTCCTTCCAAGATACTACTGAGGGCTAGTCTCACATGAAATGCCATCCTATTCCTTTTGGAAGCATTGCTCTCTGCAGTTCATAAAACAAGTTTATAGAACCAGTTTGCAGACAGAGAAATGGGGGGAGGGGGGGGGCACGCACTTAAAGCAGCAGCAGCAGCAGCAGCTGCAAAATCCAGCCTTAGATGAACTGAACAAGAAAAGCTTCAAGACAGCATCTATGCCAGGTGGCATTAGCTTTCAGTGAGATCTGGGCATAAAAATAAGATACATGCTGTTCTCATCAATGAAGCACAAGGAGTTTGTATTTACTAAAAACTGTAAAATTGTTTGAACAGCCCAGGAGATATTAATCAAAGACTGATTTGTAGCAATCTGCCATTCCCTCATCTGTCTTACATACCTGGCTTTGAAGAAGGAGAGCAACTCTGAGTCTCTGAAGTTACTTTCCATTTTATGACATACCACCACCAGCTGTTGCTACCTTCTGGGATAACGCACAGACTGGGTAAAATTCACCCTTGTGGAGAGAGTTAGCTAAATGGAGCCTCCACTCCAGGTACATGCTCATTCAAGTACGCGTACTGATACAGATATATTCTGCAGCATGTCTGCTCCAGGCTGAATTTCATTCAACAAGCTCTTTCTGAATCTGAAGACCTTCTTACACAGAACAGTGAGATTTTCTTAAGCTCTTTCATGTATTCAGAAGTCATGATGCTTAGGATGATCAGGTTTTATTAAAATGTTTAAATAAAACAAAGTTATGTTTATTTTACTCTGAATTTCCAGCTTCTCAATAGCCATAAAGGCTAGAAACTTAGTTTAAAAGGTAAACTAAAACTACCACCACAGGAATTCAAGAGGTTAAGATTTGAGCAAAACCTCAAGTATACCAAAAAAATATAATAATGACATCAACACAGTATGTTGATATCATCTTGATATAAAGGTAGAAAATACATAGTTGAGACTTGCCCATACCACAACTTCTAACCAAGTTTGAATCCAGAAACTGGCACAGTAAATTTTCTATAATGTTACACTTAATGTGCTGAAATGGTTCCACAGGATGTAGCCAAATATAACCAGCTGATTGTGCCTATGGCCAAAGTAAATTATTTAGAACAAGAGCTGGCACCTGTTTTCGTGAGGCACCTAGGACAATACAATCCTGATCCACTACTAGGGGTTCCCAGACATTATTACAACATAAGTAAAAGTTAGTTTTAAAATGCTTGTGAAAAGTCAAGAGTGCAGACAATACACAATTTTTTAGCAGAAAAAGAGCTTACATTTATTCATGAAGACTGCATATATAGGACAGTTCAGATTTAACAATGAAATAGAAAGCAGCACCAGCAAGGCCAGGGACAACAGAAAATGAGTTTGAAAACTCAATATGGTTTTAGGACCTGATTTTAATTTGCATTAAGAACTTTCTGCTTCACTCCAGCACCACAGAACAGATTTCATAAAAGTGAGAATTTTGTTCTTACTGTTTTCTCTTGCATTCTTCTCATGCTCATCATTTGCAGCACCCGGAGATTTGAACAAATTGTGCTCGATCAGAAAATTTCCAGTTTGCAGGGCAGCTTTTCTCCCCCCTCAGTGAAAATTTATGAAAGTTGTATTTTTGTCTAGCTTTTCCTGTGCAGACTACAGTTAGATGTGAACCTAGCCTCCTCACCAAAACGTGATGAGTAGGAATGGAATAAATGGGTCAGGTTTCAAGAGATGTCTAGCTTGGAGTGATATTTGAAGCTCAGGAATGTAAACTGGCAGACAAGCTGTCATGGGACAAACACAGGAAGATCTCTTAGCATATTAAGTAAACGTCCCCTTACCACAACCCTTTTTGCCTCACCTGCAGCTAAGGAAACATGGCGAATTATAATAACCTCAGCAGCTTCATGAGTGTAATTAAACTTCCAAATTAGGTGACAAACTCAGAGTAAAAAGACTTTGCTAAACTCTACAGAGCTTTGTGCAAGTATGTGACTTGGGCCTACTTAAGTGAATTTCAAGACCTTATGGTTTTGTGCTGAGTCTGTAAAATTCATGTGTACACATGTCTTTCGTGCAGAATCAGATGGAAACTTAACTTCTCCAGTTGCATTTTACTTTCAGCCTGGGTCCACTGGAAACTACAAATGATAGTAAAATTGGGGGGTAAAGAAGTGATGCAAAAGGAATGAATTTACATAACACAGAAACTGAAGGCAACATTTGCACAAGCTCCTCTGAAGCCCAAATCCCAAGCATCACAGAGCAACAGTCAGCATGTGCTGAGAAACAAAATATTAATGACACTAGGACAAAGCTTATCTATTTCATCTTAGGAACAGGACTCCTACTGTTTATGTTTATATTTGATTCGTAAGAAGTAAGAGCATGCATCACAGATGTTGGGATTTCTGCTGCTCTGATTTGACTTGGAAAGGCACTATACCAACTGATAGATGAATACCCCGAGAGTGATTGTCCCACAGAGACATTTTCATCTTGCAAGACCTATCACACTTCATGGTATTGCATTGTGTAGCATAACAATGTGATGTGTCTGAATAACAAATTACTGGCTTCCTGCTGAACATGTAAAGAAATAATAAACATACTTTGCCTTCCTTTTTCCTTGGTACATATTCTTCTGCATGAAAATTATATGACAGTGTCTGAAGTCAAAGGACTGACAAACAAGGCTTCTTTGCCAGCATTCAAATTACCAAGGATGCAAATGTTTCATTTGTCTCTGTTCAAACAAGGCGGGCTATTTTTATTTTTTAATGCCAACATAGACCTATTTCCCTGCAGCTCTCTCACGTGGTTCATCAGATGCATGCTCTACTTAGAAAACTGTATTCTGATGTTTAATATTGATGTCTCTGCAGACTGCTTTCATTGCACCAATTAGAAAAGGAACAACAAAGCAACTCTCAAATTACATTATAAGGAGTCTTAAAGTATATGTAAAGGTAGTCTTGTGAAATGAGCTAGAGTAAATGTAAACTGAGTCCTCAGAATATCAGAAAGTAGTGAACCATAGGGTGAGGAAAGGCACATATGTACCATAGAACAAATAGAACAAATTCAGAAATTACCAACACTGACCCATACCAGGGAAAGCAGAGTTGGAAGGGTGTACCAGCAGACAATGTCATCTCAGCACTACGACCCCCAGTATTTCTAGTTGCAGAGTTGCACAAAAACGAGCTCAACCACCTCTGAAAACTGAATGTCATCTTGCCTTAGATCTGTAACTCTTGAATATTTAACCTGTGATTTATCTTTTACTCTTGGTTATCATCTTCTTGACAGTCGTGGACAATTCCCTGCTCTTCTATAAAAAGGCAGAACTGAAAAAACAACAGTGTTTCAGTTGAATAAACTTACTTTCAACTTTTATGGTTAAAGAGGAGAGGGCAAAGGTCTTCATGTCCAGCTAATCTTCCAAAATAAAAATATTAACATAATTTCAATATACCATACTCTTTCTTCAGTCCAGAATACCCTTGTAAGCAATCACTTACTCCCTATAGGATTACACTGAGCAACTCTACTTGGATGTCAAGCCAAACCTCTAAGCTCTACTCTCCTTCCAAGCCTGTCTTCAATAGGTCATCTGCCTAAAATTTATTATATGGCTTCATCCCAGCCCCTTATGAAAGCTTAATCTCTTAACTGAGCTACTTGCCTTTTTTCCCTACACACATTTTATTTGTTTGTTTTAAATGGGGACCAGAAAATCACCTGATTCATGCCCACAAAAAAATCACCTGGGAGGCTTCTTATTGTCATTATAAGGGATAATTATTGTCATTATAGAGATAAGCAGCCTATGTGTAAGGTGTAGATGTAACTGGACTACAGTTCCTGACTACTTCACAAGGAAATCCAACAGAGACACTACATTTTCAAAAAGCAGTGTACAGTCAAAATGACTGTTTTCTCTGGTCCAGTTTCTAAAGGCCACAAGCAGCCTTTAGAAGCACTAGTAATTATACCAGTGATTTATTTTATACAGTGGGAACAGGATTAAAGGCATTCAAACAAAATTATAAAAACAATCAACACAGAGAAAGTCTTTAATTTTTTTTTTTTTTTTTTAACACCAACCACTGCTTTAAAGAATCACTAGTCTTCACCATCTGACACCACATTGTTCATTAGGACTCTGTTACTATTACTGTGCTAAAGTAGTCTCTTCCAAAGAAAGAGACACTGGTTGCAAAGAACATTTTTGGAAAAGACCCTAATAAGGAGGAGCATGTAAAAGTCAAGAATGTGCCACTTACACTATCATCTACGATATTTTTCCAGTCATATGACCTTCATTAAAAATTTTTCTACCCAGTCAAGTGATTAAAGTGATGAAAGGTCATTTAGCACTTTCTATTCCTTAAAGGCACTCAGTCACACTTTGTGCTGCAGAGAGTATTTGTCTTCTCTCAGAGTGTTTAGCACTACAGAGATGGCAACAAACATTGTCATGATGAAAGAGTTGTTCATTTCTCTTACATCAATTACAGTTTATTACTAAAAGCTTCTATTAGCTGACTGTCTTCTTTTGCTTGTTGATTACAGTGAAAGACAAATCTTATTCAAATTACTGATGAAAGACTTCTTCATAGATTGGGTCAGTCTGGCCCTCTTACATTCTTCCACAAGCATCTTATGTAAGCTGCCATAGGGCATTTCCAGTCCCCATGCCTGTGTTTTAATATACTTTTACAAATATTGATGCAAACTAAGTTTATCTTGCATTGGAGTCGATTCTCAAAGCTATCCAAACAATAGTTTTTGACTGTAACTACCATGCTATTCAAAAGAAAACCTCATTTCCTATGACAGAAAAATAAACAACATTCTGAGGATTAGCAAGTGTTTTCCTGATTACCTGATCTACTCTGCCAAATCAGACAATAAAAATCTTTGAACTGGAGTGAGCTGCTGTGGCTCACTATAAGCTGGCTGCTAGAACAAAAAACTACAAACATTCCAGCTGTAGGGAGTGTGAGGATTGGGAAACTGAGTGCCTGGTTTATTTGTCACGGATTATCAGTAGTATACACTAACACCTAATGTCCCCCCTGAAACCAGATTCCTTGTGTCTTAGATTTTATAAAACACAGATTGAGACAGAGTTGCTGTCCCAAATACCTAAGAAGGTATCAGATAAATGACATGGAAGTAAGGAAATATTGTTATACCCTGTCTCTGTAAGAGAGAAACAAAACCTTAAGTAATTTAACCAGACTAATACAGCAATTCACTGTGTAAGCTCCAAAGAGACCTCAGGTTCCCTGAGCTAGACCCATGGGATCCAGACCCATGATCTAGGTGCAAGACAACTCTTCCACTCAAAACACAAATGTGAAGAGATGCCAAGCAAAAGAAACCCTGAAAAAAGAAATTTAGAAAAAACCCTGACTTGTGCACTTTCTAAATTTCCACATTATAGTGGGGACTAGAGACAAATAGCAAAGAAACTTTTGGAAGAGCTGTTCTAACTTGTCTTCATATATTACTTCCCTAGTTTGCAAGCACTTCATTTTCAAAGCTAATTTTCTGTCTGTGCATGTAACAGATTTGCCACATCCACTGCACGGGTTATTATTTGGTGAGCTTACCTTGCATATGGATTTCTAATGATTTGCTTTAGGTCAGAAAATACAGTATCATGTTTTGCTAGTGGCATCCACAACAGATTGGGACTGCAGGTGCTACAAGACCAAAGCAAGACTTACTAAGGACATTCACTGTGAATTGCTAAGAAACTGCCTTGAAGGCCAGTTTAGTAAGCCTGGGAAGAAAAAAAAAAAAAAAAAAGAAAAGAAAAAAAAAAGAAATCAATTCAGGTTCCCAGTAGAGAAAAGCAAAAAGTGGTTATGCAAGCAGAACCGTCTGGAGGGGGGTGCACATAGAGGGATGGGCAAATAGGTATTGAGTTAACTCCAAAACTATAGCATATGCTTAGGTAACAAAGGAGAAGTTTAGCAACAAGTTTAGATTTCTAGAAAGCAGTGTTCATTTGTCCTGTGTGTGAAGGCCTGAATAATACTGTCCAGTTATGTCACTGTTTTTGCAGTTTTCAAAGGATATGCCTGGTCACTGGAAAATAAAAAGACAAGACTGGGAAGTTAAGGCCCTGTTAAGCATGATTTCCCTGCCTAGCATGCTCTAACTTCCCACTGTAGACAACCACTTAGAACAGAACATAATCCCTCCAAAGAATCTAGTCGTTATTTCCTAATAAACTTAGATGGCAAATAGGGAATGCTCTCTTCTCTCTAGACATGTTCTTTTCTTTCCAGATTACAGAGAACAATTGCTGTTTGAGAGACTAAATGAAGCCTAATTCTATCATAAATTTGAAATGGGGGATAGGAAGAAAATTCATCTAGAACTCCATTTTTATTTTCTGATCTTTCCTGTTGTTGTGGTTTAACCCCAGCCAGCAACTAAGCCCCACACAGCCGCTCGCTCACTCCCCCCCAGTGGGATGGGGGAGAGAATTGGAAGAGTGAAAGTGAAAAAACTCGGGGGTTGAGGCAAAGACAGTTCAATAGCTAAAGCAAAAGCCGCCCATACAAGCAAAGCAAAACACGGAATCATTCACTCCTTCCCATGGGCAGGCAGGTGTTCAGCCATCTCCAGGAAAGCAGGGCTCCACCATGCCTAACGGTGACTTGGGAAGACAAACACCCGTCCCCCTCTCCCTTCTTCCTCCCCCAGCTTTCTATGCTGAGCATGACGCCGTATGGGGTGGGCTATCTCTTGGGTCAGTTGGGGTCAGCTGTCCCGGCTATGCCCCCTCCCAACTCCTTGTGCCCCCCCAGCCCACTCGCTGCTGGGGTGGGGGGAGGAGCAGCAAAGGCCTTGGCTCTGTGTAAGCACTGCTCAGCAGTAACGAAACCATCCGTGGGTTATCAACCCTGTTTCCAGCACGAATCCAAAACACAGCCCCATACGAGCTACTATGAAGAAAATTAACTCTATCCCAGCCCAAACCAGGACGCTTATTTTAAAAATTTTTATTAGTTTTTATATTTTAATTCTTGAATCACAGATTAAAGCTCATGTAAGCTATTTAAAAAAAAATCCTATAGATGTGGGCTATATATGGGGCATAATCTTAATTCACTTTAAACTTGGTTTTGCCAAGTCATCATTCTAATTGGTTTTTTAAATAACTGAAGGTTTATAAGATCGTGGAAGCTGATGGTTATGTTTGCACACTGACTAACCTTTTCTTTTTCTGCACAAATTGTTCTATTCCTTGGAAAAAATCAATAAACAGATTACTTAAAAAAAAAAAAACCACCACCAAAAAAACCACTAAATCCATGCTTGAGTACAAACAGTTTCTCAACAACCACCACCAACAACATATGCACACATACACCGATACAGAATCACGATCTCTCAGAAGTTTCTTAAAATTGGCAATGGAGCTTCTCCTTATACAGGACACAGGTAGAAGAAAAAAACATGCAGAAAAGTTTTGATGGTCAGAACTACCAATAATCACAATTGCCAGTATAAAAATATCCTTATGATTTTTTTGTTTATGGTACATTCAATATTAGCTTCCATTTATTTTCTAGGAATTAATGGCATTGAGCAGAACAGTTTGCAGGCGTTCACATATCATGCTTATAAGTTCCAAACAAGACAATTTAGAGTTAGGAGGCAGCCACCTATATTCTACACAGTTGTTAACTCCGTCTTTCTTAGACTGGACATTAAATGCTTACATTCTACACTTTGCTTGCATGATGCAGTTAATATTTTTAAATTAGAACATCCCTCAATAATGGAGAAATTCTTTTCTCTGAAGGATTGAATTCATCTCAGTTACACAGTAGAAAGCTACAGTTGCTCTACTATATAAGACGCAGAAGATACTTATGGATTTATCAACAGAAAGTCTCATTGCCTTCCATGGATGATGGAATTAGTTAGTAGAAAAATTCCAAGTTCTGTAATGTTTCCATTCCGTGGCATTTATTTGGAAGATGTTCATCAAAAATTTCTCACATTTGTATCTATTCTTTCATTCTGTCCTATAAATTCAGTGCTTCTGGTATACCTAGCCTTTCAAATGGAGTCTTGACAATAAGAAAAAAAGACTGCTCAGCAAGTCAGTTATATTCACATGCTTTTTAGTTCCTTAATATCATAATGGAGACAATACTAGAGTAGATCAAAATGCCTAGTGCCTATGAAGATAGTCCTGTTCAGTAACCAGCACTGCAAGTGTTACTGTAACCAGAGTCTGAGTGATTACAGCTAGCTTGGTAGGGAATGGCCTTTGAGTGAGCATTACCTTTAAGGACAAGACACATTTCTCCTCTTTCTACCGTCAACGTAAATGAATAAAGTATGCTACCTATCATTGTCCAGGAAAAAAATAATGGAAGAAGGAATTAAAAGCTAATAAAAATTCCTGAACTTGCAACACACTTGCAATTTGGAATTTGCTAGAAATGTAAAATACACATCATCCGAAAGATTCCTAAGATGTTCACCCGTCATTAATAGTGCTCTGACAAGCACACAAAGAATAAACAGTTAGCATGATACAAACTAAAGAGTACTATGTCCATTCATAATAGGGTTCATTGTGTTGAGAGAAGGCTTTGTTTTGAAATGGATGGTCTTAGTGGATGTCTTCTCACATAAAGCATGTATAAGCGCTTCGGAATCATCCAGTTTATTAACTGGCTTGAGTCCTGGAGAGTATATAATTTCCATTGCTGCATTTCAAGGGCATCTCCCTTAGTACAGATTTTACCTTAGAGTGTTTTTTAAGATGATCTTAAAAAAAAGCCAGAATTTTTAAAAGAAAAATACCCACCAGAAAACTTGAAAGAAAAACATAGAAAGGAAGGAAAGAACCCATTCAATTTAGGCTATTTTCATGTTTTCAGGTATTTCCATCCTTTTCTACTTGTTGGCTGACTTGAGCTGCAACATTAAAAACTTTGGCAGAAGAGAGCAGTGTAAGAGAAATGTCACCTTTCTCATTATTGCTAGTACCCTGTGGACTGCACCTCACAAGCATGAAGAATCTCATCCAGCTGAAGTACTGTCACCATAGTCAACAACAAAAAAGCCACATCACTCTTGAAAATGAAATTTGGCTGGAATAGTAGCAAAGAAGAACAGAGTGCCAGGCATATTTTTGTTTTGCTAAATTAAAGGACGTTCTATCATTTCAGCTAGAACCCATATGTCACTCATATCAAGGGATATCAGTAACACATTTTCTTCCGAAGAAAGAACACAATGAACCGATTAATCAAACCTTAAAACTGCGAAGAAAATTATTACAGCCATTTGTTAAAATACAAAAAGGCATTAAGAAAACAAACAGTTCTAGTGATATTTGCTATGGTTAATGCAATGATATTTTCAGTGTCCTAGGTTTAGAGAAAATTGGCACTTTCTTTCCGGGACTCGAGTGCTTCTGAAGAAAGAAGTTTCTTGGCACTCTTCTCCAATTCACTAAAAATGAAGAGACTCATTCTGTTTCTATCAACATGAATCAGGGTAAGACTATTGAAATAAGTGTGTTTGATTCTGCACTAGCTCAAGTCTTTTTTTATAACTGTGCGAGGGCATTGAAACCCTATGTATGTACTTACTTTATACGATAGATAGCAAAAGTAGTGTTAAGCACACCTAACTTCAACCAGAAGTTATGAATTTATTTGAAGCTGGCTGCCTAAGTTGTCATTGTCAAATGAAACAGGCACCTCCAAAGGGTGGTGAATCCCATGATGGTTGATAGCCTAGAGCAAGTGGAATGTACTGATAGTTCGCTTCATCTACATATCTCATTTTTAGACACGTAAAACTAGGCAACGTAAACTATACAAAATACCAGGAAATGGAGAAGCAGTCTCTCTCAACAAATAAGTTTACTTAAAAATATGTCTCAATAATTTAACAGTCTCAAACAGGTCTGTGGCATCAAGACTGGAGTACTACAGAGATGGAAGAAGATGGAAGAAAGCAGACAAGACAGCTGTAGGACCATAAGGCTCCACCTCCCTCATGTGATCAGAGTTCACATTTTACCAGGCAGTGCAGGTAGGGCATCTGCATCGACTTCAAATAGATTTTCTGAAGTGCAAACACATATAACTGTACATTTTTGGTATTGTTCTTTTAACCATAATCTAATAACGTTGGCAAGGCAAAGTTAGGCAGAGGTACTATCTCTCATTAGACCAATTAGTAAATCCTATTGTGTTATCTGTGTATCTATCTTTGACTGCACACATAAGTGAAGCACATGACTATGCAGGCATTTCCGATGTACAGCAGTATGACTAGACCTTTTCCTCCAGCAAAAAAGCTCTAGAGCATTTGCAATAGTTTTGCTGCACTTTTCATTGTAATTTTAAAATTTTTCAGTATGTCGGACAGAAAATCTGTGCTAATTTCATTAACAATTAGAGTTGTTCCTCTTTATATCTTCGTTCTCAGCAGTAGTAAGGTAAAGCTGAAGTGAACCAAAATGTATGGTGCTGTTAAAGCAAATACTGGACGGTTCACAGCCCACTGCAGATTAATTTAATTTTATCACAACATTTTTGTTTAGAAACAGAATGAGGAGCCCTTCCATATCCTAGCAAGGGCTTATCTGTAGCGTTAGTGCAGCCAGCTGGATAGCTTACGTGAGTAAGTACTGATCTGGCCCTTGGACAATACTTCCCTTAGAAGAGGGACTTTCTTACAGAGATATCTGCAGAAGCAGAAGTATAATAAGCCTGTAATTTAGTCCACTCCTGTGCGCTACTCGGGCATTCCAAACAATTAAAACAGTCAAGCATCTGCGTGCCTGCTCCAACGAACAGTACAAGTGACTAAATGAGATTGCTAAATCTGAAGCTATACATGAGCAGAACCTTTGCAAGAACTAACAAAAAAAGTAGAATTATCAAACTGGAAATGCAACACCCAGTCATTTAAATTACAAAGGACAAAACACTAGTGGTTATTGGTCTCCTTATTTAAATGGTGTTTCTTTAGAGCAATTAATTAACAGAACCCTGAGATCACAGATAATGCTGCCTGGGTAGAATTTCTGTTTCCACACCATACACACATGCAATTCAAAGTGAAAGGCTTAAAAGCCTAATGCAGTGAAGACAGAAAATATTAAACTTTTCAAATCCTTATTTCTCTGGCCTCTTCCTCACCCCAGTCTCCTATCACTTTTTTTTCCTTAAAAGACATTATGTGTTAGGAGAGCAAAGCAGCCTGGGGAGGTGATATTTTACCATCGTCTGTGCCATTAATGCAGTTAAAAAATCCTCAGACTGGAAAAATCAGACAGATGCATCTTCCAGGTTCACATGTGCCAACTCCATCTGTTAAATCATTAAAACACAGGCTTGGCAGATTCTGGAGAAAAACACATTTGTTTTCACTATAAAGAGGAAGAGTAAACTTTCTTTCTGTTCTTGTAATTCCCCCCTCCCCCATAATTACTTTAATGTGAAAGCCTGCCTGACTGGGTACTATTTGACATGCTACTGAAAGAGGTTTTCATTGAATTGGGATACACATGTGTTAAATTATATGTCATAACCTGAGTTAGTCAAAGATCTATTAAACCAATGTTTATAGCTATATTAAGATGCTTCATCGTTTGCCTTTTTATTGCATATATCTTGTTACAGCACCTAGTTAAGCACTCATTTTCCTTACAGAAAATAACCTGTTCAGGTTATGTTTAAAGGTGCAGTTTACATAAGGAGCAGCAAATCTGATGAAAGAAAGCTGCCAAACCTTGAATAAAGTAATGGATAACAATAAATCTTTTTCCAATTTGTAAAGAAAAAAAATACTTTTTACTTTCAGGATAAACAAAAGCAGCAAAATCCTAACCTAAATTCAATACCAACATCCTATATTTTCCCAATATCAATACTAAATTGATTTATGCATTATTTTTTCTACTACAGTCACTGTACAACCATTCTTCACTAAGGCAACATTACCTATAGAGCATATGTCTAAATATTGAGCCTTTTGAATGCAACTAAGTACGTCTAGGTTCATGATATATTGTAAGTATGACAGTGTAAGTATTTTAAATCTCATGACCTCCCACAGCTACTATTAAAAAAACCAGATTGCTGCTGAATGCATTTCTTTCTCTTTGTATTCTACAGAAGAACTGAATTTCATTCTCCAGGCTTATCCTAAGAGCCTTCCAGACATTAATATTGAAAAATGTTTTTTGAGAAGAGAAGCATCTTTCACAGCACATCATTCCATAGATGATCACAGACCACTCTACAGTTTTTATCAGCAGTAAGGTACAGAGCTAAAAATAATTGCTAAAAATCACCCTCTACTTTGCACAATGCAGAAACATGACAGCATTTTTTGAGATGTACATGGCCATTTCACATAGCTAAATGGCCTTTTTGTTTCCTCGAGTAACGATAAATAAAATCATCATGCTTTTGCAGGAAACATCTTCCCACAAGACCAAACTTTTTCTAGACAGTAAGGCTTAAAAGTACATAGTGGAGAAGTTATAATTATTATTTCTGTGAGCGTCT